>JAUYWI010089919.1:0-12378 GCA_034780595.1 Parotoplana pacifica | reverse complement strand
ATGATGATTTCTTTGATACTAGAGATCAACAAGATGTTCATGAAGCTTTTCTTAAAATCATTAGTAATAGCAATATTTATTTTATTCATTTTAATGGTCTTTCTGAAACTACATTCATTTGCTCCAATTGTTATTTCTTTCTTGCAAGTGATGATCACTTTAATTACATCATTAAACAAATTCATGATATTGACAGTAATCCATTTTACCACCAAACAAATAAAGATAGATTCTGTAATAATTGTCAAATTGTTGCACAAGATACTATCACTTATAATATTATCAATTTTCTAAGAATATTAACTATTTTAATTAATAGATTTTTTGTTTTGCATTTTTAATATTTTACATTTTTCATTTCTAATTGGATTGTTTTATAGTTTTCCATTTTTGGATTTCGGATTTACTAGATGGTATTTTCAATCACCGAGTTTGACTGGCTATCTTATCATGCTTAGGCGTGGGTGGAGAACAAGATAAACACCATTTCATGGTTTTGATTTGATCTTGAAGGGATGTTGTTTTTATTTTGAAGCCATATTTATATTTTACACATCTTTTGGTTGGATTACATTCATTTCTATGATGCTAATACTGTCGAAGGCTTGACTGATTTTATGTATTATTCTTATGTTTTATGCAGTAAAGATTTATTCTACATTTGGTTTAATGGTAAAACGACTAATGAATTGGCGGTAGGATATATAAATTTTAATCATAAACTACGTATCAATATCTATGTCGAGAATTTTTACTTAAATAGTCATAGAGAACGTAACTCTTTAAGGTCCATTTTTGGAGTGAACTTTGAAATGTTACTACACAGATTTGATAGAACCTAATAAAACTATACTATTAATATTTAAACTAAAGATTAAATACAATAAAATAAGAATATAATATGTTATTTAGGTAGATGTTTCTTAGTTTTATGTGATTTTTTTTTTAAATAGAGGTGGTAACTATAAATGTAGACCTCGCATAAGAACCGCCAAATTATAAGAATTATTTAGTTATTTATAACTTGGATCAAATGATTCTAAATAGAAAATTAATAGCACTAACTTATGATTATATGCAATGTATCAAAATAAGTTTTATATTCTTAGGTGGACACCTGTTTTTGGTAGGTAGATATTTGAAGTTGTTTTTAAATCTAAGAAGTGTTATCTTGATTATAAACCAAATAAAAGTACCGTGATCTACATATAAAGATAATATTCAGATAAGTATTTGTATTAAAACAGTAAGTATATATTCAAATATCAAACAGATTCATACGCAAGCCCTATATGTTACAAAAATTAACAAAGATATATGCAATAGTGTCGAGGTTCAAACAAGGTATTCCCCATTCTTAGCAATAGTCTGAACTCTCTGCTCAATTTAAACGGTCTGAAATGATCAAGGTAATTATCCAAGAAATTTTCAACAGACTGTCAATCGATGTACCTCCATATTATGCGAAATAAAACGATCGCACTGATTCATATCTGGTGTATATGGAGGCTGGACAATTCTGCCGCGCAAAGCACAACAGTTCAAAAACCACTTCTCTATAAATTTTATGTTCAAAGACATTTCAAATTTGTACAACGTTAATCAAGAACCATAATATTTCGTATTTCAACACTAAAATAGATATTCAAGAAATTCTTAATTTTTAATTATTTGTTTCAAACGTAGAAAACGACATTTTTAAACCCCCTATAGAACAATTAATTTTAACTCCAAGTCAGCTTTTCGACAAATCAACTGAAGACTATTTTCTGTAGAAATTGTTACCTATCAAGTTAACAAAAATGTATTACGACTTGCTACCCCTTGCTGCAAATTATCTATGCAAATGTCTACTCTTTAATGAATGAAAACAAGCCAAATGGATTTTAATTGGTGTTGATAAGAACAAATGAGTGAAATGTTGTGGAAATTTAAATATTTGGAAGTACCACAATCATAATCTGCGTTCCATTCACAATAAACATTTTAAGTACTGTATACAAAGGATTTATTTAAGGTGAGTTTTCTTAAATAATAAAAGCAATATTAATCGAGAACTACGTTTACGGTACGAAACACCTCCGTCATTTTTATTATCTCAGAGCTACTTCCTTATTCAAGTCCAAATTATGTAGTCATGTAAATATTACATATTATGTATATATTCCTAATTCTTTTATCTCAAATATTATAAATTGAATCTGAAACCCTCTTCTAAACGCAACTATTGAATCTGAACCATTTTTTAAATCGAATCTGAACCATTACTTTTAAATGCACCAATAATTGTAAGATTGCCGAGCAACCTACGGTCATTTGTCTGTTCTTATAATATGAAAATCGATTTTTATGTATAATTAGAACACCGTATTCACAAAACTTCAGTCTGTACATAATTTTTGAAATTCGGTTTTTCCAAAGGATAACAAATATTTGTTTTATTTAATTTCAGATTTTAATAATAATAATACATTTCGGCATTAAAAGAACCACATAAAACTATAAAAGAAATGATTGAAATTAATGCACATTTTTAGAAACTTTAAATAAGGAAATATAACATATAGAAATAGTTTGTTGTATGTACACATTAAATGGTTCATTTATAAAACCAGATTTCATTGTTTATTGATTTAATGTGATTATTGTTATGGTTTCAAATCATGGATGACTTTTTTTGTAATTTTGTTAAATTTGCAAAAGACTATTTATAGCTACATACTATGCATTGTCTATAGATGCTCTTTTATAGTTTTTTTAAAATAAACTTACAAAAATGCTTTTTATTCTCATATTGTATTTGTTCATTTGCTTTTGTTGAGTAATTAGTTTATGATATGCGGCGATCTTGTGCGATCTGTGAATAAAGTTGGCTATCCTTAAATAAGTTGGTTCAAAAACTACTTAATCACTAAAATTGATATGCCACAAAGATAGATTTTATTCCTCAGATACAATCCATCCAGAAACAATCATTATTATACATTCCTAACAGATAACTATGGCAATTTATAGTGATCTCTGTTAGGAATGTATAATAATGATTCTTTCTGGATGGATTGTATCTGAGGAATAAAATCTATCTTTGTGGCATATCAATTTTAGTGATTAAGTAGTTTTTGACGATTTTTATTTAATCAATTTGAAGGAGCATCACCTAAATTTTGATAGTGTTGTTATATGTATATTAGGGAAATAAATGTTGTGTACAATGTTAATAGAAACTTGGTTAGAAAACATCGTCATTAATAAACAGGTAATTTTAGTTTTACTTTTCGGAAGAATGTTTTTAATATGTAGATGCCACTTTCACTTAACTTGAATAACTACACACAACATTTTATTTTGGGTTAAGTTTCTAAAATTGTAAAAATTACTTCCATGTTTTATGTTTAGATTTGTTGTTTTTTGTAATAGTGAAGTTTTTCTGTTTTTATTTTAAACAGAGAATTGTTGACGGTAAGGACATGGAAAATTCCTTCATTAAGTTAGGCAGAGATATGGGACTGGAAGGAGGGTCACTGTCCGACTTTGTAAGTGGCAAGCTCCGAGAAAAAAGAACAAGAGAGGCAGAAGAATCCCAAAGAAAACATGTGGCAAAAGAAACTCAAAGAAAGCATGACGCAGAAGAATCTCAGAGAAGAAATGAGGCAGAAGAGTCTCATAGAAAACATGAAGCCGAAGAATCTCAAAGAAAACACGATTTGGAAATGCGGAAACTACAAAGCCAGAAAGCTCAAGCCGAGGCTCTCAAATTGCCGGTCTCTGGAACTGACGAGGAGATCAACAACTATGTGACACAATTTGATGCGCTGGTCAGATGTAAGTGCAATCAATTTTGTTAGGCTATGGAAATAATAATAATTTTATTTAAAAAAGGTATTTTATTGATTACATTTAAATTTTTCAGTTGATATACGTGATAAGATCTGTTTCATCCATAGATATACATACATACTAAAATCTCTCTCATCCATTGATACACATGCTAAGGTGAGTTCATCCATAGATACACATACTACATAAGTTCTGTCCCATCCATAGATATACATGCTAAGGTATGTTCCATCTATAGATATACTGGCTAAGTTCTGTCTCATCCATAGATATACATGCTAAGATCAGTCTCATCCATAGATGTACATGCTAAGATCTATTTCATCCATAGATATACATGCTAACATCTGTCCCATCTATAGATATATTGGCTAAGTTCTGTCTTTTCCATAGATATGTTAGCTAAATTGACTCCAAAATCAAATCTATTTTATTTATTACCCAGAGTCTATTATAATTAAGAAAACATAACAATCTTTATTTCATGTATATAAATTCTAAACTATATTTTTATATATAATTTTAAACTACAAAATATTATAATAATTAATAAAATTAATAACTTTACTGTTCATCCATAACTTCTAAATATTCTAAAAATATTTCCGATGGCCTCCGGCAAACATAAATTCTAGGATAATTTCTTGATAAAATTTGATAATAATTTTACTTCCTTAAATAGGATAATTTGAATATTCAAATTCAAATTCCTTAACGACCTATATAACTTAGCAATATTTAAATTTCAAAAGTCATAACAATATCTTCCATTAAATTTCCAAAACTAATAAAATACTCAATTTTAAAGCATGAATTAATTTAATAATTTATTCTATGATTTCTACTAAAAATAATACTCTATTAAAAATCTCTAACATTGTCTATGTAACAGATACACATGCTAAGTTCTGTCTCACCGATAAATATGTTATGTCCAAACCAAGAAACTTGACATATTTTTAGCAGTGTATTTCGTCAAAATAAATAAACATTTGGTATATCAGATAATATGCAAAATAGTGGACTAATTAGAATGGAATTCATTAAATTAAAATATTTCAATAAAAGACTGAAATAAAACTATCTTCACCATTTATTGTTGAATTGTAAATCATTTTCAATGGCATTTTTAATTTTTTAAATTAAACTAGCTGTTTCATCTGCTAATTGCTACAAAAAAATATTTTATTTCAAATTAATGGATTTTTTTCATTTTAGTACAGAGATGTGTGACGAGAGTTGAGTTTGGTTTGGCATTTATGGTGTTCAACTTAAAAAACCGTGAACTATACAAATGATAAAATTATCTTTTATTTTATACTTCTGACGGCCAGCGGGTTGGCAGATTTCTTGAAACACTGACCATTTCTTCTTTTGATATTTTTATTGGTTGTATTTGTTCATGTTTCTTCCCTTTCGGTTGTGTACACATAAAAGTGGTTAAAACTAATTGCTAATTCATTTTTAGTTGGAACATATTCGTTTCCCTGATGTTAGTACTGTCAAAGGATTGACAAATTTAAATTATGTGTATGTTTGCTGCATTAAAGCTTTCATTCTACATTTAGTTTTATGAGGTCATTTTTCAAAAGCTCTAGAGAGCGTTGTTAAAAACACAGAGATATCGAAACTCCGGTTTCTGTTTTTGGCACCTCTTGCACGTGACTGCTAATCTGCTCAATAATGTTTTAGAAATGATAACAGTTTCTATGCAAGTAATTGCGTATTGTAGGACACTTTTTGTCTATTAAATTGCATATTTAACTGCTTAAAACAGAGGCAGATATCGTTGTTGACATGGCTTTGCGGATAGAAATATATAATTGTGAGTTTTAACAAATTTCCTGTGGATTAGAAGAAAACAAACAATTAATTTTGTAACCATAGAATGTATTTCCTTTCATTCACCCGTTCAAGTGTTAATGAAATTAGGGTGTTGCGGTCAAGAAAAAATATCAATCATTGTTAATAATGCGCTTACAAGCCCATTAATGCCGCAAACAATACTGCCATCATTATACAGCAAATATTACATATTGCAGAAAACTATTAGAAAATTGAGTTTCGAAATCATAAGATATATTAAACATTTAAAATTAATTATTGTTATCAACACCTAATTTGAGTATTTTAAATAGTTAACCGAAGAATAAGTAGACAGAGAAATGTCAAACTAATCGAAAGTATTTTTTCTTAGATTTGGATTTTTAAACAATCAACGTGTATTCTAGAAATTTGCAAATTTTTACTGCGAAAGACCTATTTCTTGAAACAATGATGCCAAAACTAATTTCGATGATGTTCGAGGATGTTTCAGATTTAACGAATCGTTTGGGAGATATGCGCATATATTGGAGGATATTAATATACAAATCAGCGATATATATTACAGCCATTACAAAAAATTCACGAGAATCAGTTATTTGGTGAAGACGTCAGTTTGGACATTTTTCTTTTTAAAATTAGGTAAAAATGTTTATAATTTTCGGTAGACGACATCTAGATCTAATTGATTGTTTTTCAGGCATTTCGTGTAATGCATAGTTTTACTAAATGGATGTAACATATTAGGAAAGTCTGCATGTAAATGTGGCTATGAAGAAGACCAAATACATAATAATGTGTATATGTTGAGATATAGGACTTGGTGAGCAACGCGCAGTTCTTTCTTGAACAGCGCAAACATTTTCTAGTAAATCACAGGTGCTAGATAGGGAATGATGTATCAGCCAGGCGCATAAATCATTTCATTTGTAAATTGAAGCTTCACAGGAACAATAAAACAATACCTCGGCAGCACAGTTAGAGCTAAAATGTTGTGCTTCGTTTTGTTATTAGGCACAGAGGCGGGAGGGAATTAGGTGACGTGGAGAGGATAAAGCAACAATTATTTTCTGTTGTTTTACATGTGCTAATTGAACAATTACACAGTAACGCTGACAGAACGAAGACGAAACAAAGAGAAGGACGAAGAAGACGAAAAAATATGTTGAAGAAAGAGGAGAAGAAGAACAATCAAAATATGAAAATGTCATTCTGTCATTGTCCCATTTGGTCCCTTGAATTCAACGTTGGTTGTTTAAGAATTGCTTGTTTCAATATGACGCAAACTCTCATTGCCACAATACGTGGAGGTAATTTCCATTCTGATGTATGTTCTGCCAACTACAAAGACCTGACAATCTAAAGGTGTTCTCATCGTCTGCATCTATGTTGTACCTCAGTGCCGGTACGAGAAACAACAATGAAAGCAAACAAATATCCACGCAGATAACTGCACCGTTCAGCTATTTGCCACCGTCTCACCAGTAATATGTAGACACATTTTTAATATTTAAAAAAGGGCTCTATCAAAGGTTGGTAAAAAGAGATTTAATTGACAAACAGTTAGCTGGCACAAATTAATTTCTAATGTAATATGATGAAATTCAAACTACTTTCCCAATCAAATACTATAACACGGTGGAATAGTCAAATTTACTATTACAATGGTTCCGATCACTTTGATAATAAAAATATCTCATCTATAAAAAATATTGGTCTACTAATTTTCAGTTAGGTTACTTACATGTTTCATTGCTAAAATTGAATCAATACTATCTGTTGCGTGAAATATAAAGTCAAATTGAACCGCGCGGTCCCTAAAGGTACCGTAAAAGCAGGGTCCTTTTGGTGTTACTTTTGACAGTGGGACCCAAATGAATGGCTCAATTAATTTTAATAAAATGCGAGAAGTTCTGGGCTCTCCAACAATAGGTCAATTTTATCGGAAATTTATACCAATAAGCAATAAAATAATTATTTGGGAAGGACTTTGTTAAAAAACGTTAGTCTCTAGAGTTTAATTTATTTAGAAAATAGAAAATAATGTGTTTTAAAAAATTATAATTTAAAAATATTGTTAAATAAACTATTATCAGAAATTAAGGCTGTGTTTACAATTGCACGGATAAAATGACAAAAGACAAAGTTCATAATTTTAGTAATATGTTTTTACTTTTCGGTAACTTAGTTACATACTTAGTTTTATTCAAAAATGATCTAAGATCTGTTCTACTTTCAGCTATAAATGTACTGTGTAAGCTTTATCAGAGCCATAGATATATTTCGTGTTTATTTCTGTCTTCCGTCATTTATTTAAACAAATACTGATATAGATTGTATGTTTTAGGTAAAACATCGTATATCGCTCTTTCAGCTGTTTCAGGAGAGTAGAAGCAAATCTAATTATAAAAATTGTAGCAGAACAAAGAAAACGCTTTAATAAGTATTTGTATGTAATACAAGTATTGGAAGAAGTTTTGTAGTTTCTTACATTTAATGAGCAAATATTCAGAGCTTTCAGACAACGCCCAGTTCTTTCTTGAACAGCACAACTATTGTCTATCAAACCACACTTGCTAGATAGGGAAGGATGTAATAGCTAGGAGCATAAATCAATTCGTCGATCAATTAAATTTCCACAGGAAGCATAAAACAATACCGATGCAGCAAAGTTAGAGCTAAAATGTTGTGCTGTGTTTTTGTTAATAGCTACAGAGGTAGGGAGCATTTCTCAGCTAACGTAGAGCGGATAGAGTATTATTTTCTAGGGATTGTTATTTTACCATTCTCGTGATGATGTTAATTTTCAGCATTTTTTTGTCTTGGCCAAGACCTGTTTTGATAGCGTGAGTGCCCATCAAAAAGAAACAGACTTTCCAACATTTTTATTCTGAAAATCTTCTATTTTTACATTTCTTATGCAACTATTGTAAATGTTCCTCTCTTTTATGCTTTGATATGAAATATACGAAAATTTTATATTGCTCAGGCTGTGATTATGCCTGGCTGGTGAGGCCCAACAAGGCCCAAACAACTGTCCTGGGCTATCATTTGCGAGTAGTATGAATAAGTAGTATATTTGTATCAAAGTATTCCCGTTTTTTGTTATTATTGCTTTTAACACAAAATCTCAAAATAATTTAATCAAGTACTAACTAAAATACTTAATAATATCTAATTAGAGCTAATAACAACCTAAATGTCATTTACTTCAAGAATGTTTGGGAAAGTTATCCATCTTTAACGCTTTTTTGTGGAATCTTAATATCTACAACTTAATAACAAAGAGACGTGAATTATTTACAAATTGTACAAATTATGTGCATGGAAATTTCAATCTAACAAAAGTTCACTAAAATGTCTGATTGGTTTGATTAGTCTCGGTCAAAGAAGCTGTCATATCCGCTGTCGGCCATCTTGGTGACCTCCGTTGGGGATTCCACTTTGATGCTGTGCTCTGTGGGCTGAAATACAACGAAGAACTCTTTTATTGAAAGTAGCAAAGTTACTTGGTAAACCCAAGATGTTTTCTGACACATTTCAATGATTATGCCTGGCTGATGGGGCCCAACAAGGCCGAAACAGCTGTCCTGGGCTATCACTTGTGAGTAGTATGAATAAGTAGTATATTTTTATCAAGCATTCCTGTTTTTTTATTATTACTCTTAAACACATTAAATATCAGCAAAATCATTACCAAAAAATAGCTATGGGCACTGCTAATATTAGAAGCAGTTTTTTGTAAGGCACAAGTGTTTATCTGACCATTGACCATTGAGATTCTAAGTGTTCCTGCATTTTTTAAAATTTATCCATAGACAGTTTATTGATTTTACATTTCACTAAATGTCCCTGTTTCTATACTTTCCTGACTCGATTGTTCAATGGGCTTTGATTTATGGTTTTTGGATGGACTAACTGTTTGACTGACCATCTTATCATGCTTCAGCTTGGGTGTAGAACAACATGGTTTGATCTTGAAGGGTTGTTGAAGCCATATGTTTACACTTTCTTGGGTATGGATGATCAATTTTATAATGTTAGGAGGCATTTTGTAAATTAATTTAAAGTTTTCTCTGTTTATTAATGCATAGATAGCTTTTTCGAAAAAGAGCGCTGAATAATTTTTATTTTTTTGGTAAAATGACAAATGCTGAATCTCAAAATGTGAGCAAGAACTTCTGTTCTTCGTCCCCGGAATTGATGAAGTTTCTAATAAAACGAGTAATTCGAAATTGGGAAATAGAATTAACAAAGGTACCTCGATGATGCGATTCACGTCTGCGGAGAATTGACCGGTGAACGGTGCATCGTGGTCCTTCATGGGGCCGTCCGCAGTCAGCAGCTCCTCCATCTGGGTGATGTAGGCGATGGCCAGCCTCAGCGTGCGGATCTTGGAGAGCTTGGTGTCGAGCGGGATGTGCGGCAGACTGCGACGCAGCGCCGCAAAGCCCCTGTTCATATTGACCGTGCGCTGTTTGTCCTTGAGATATATCTTGCTGGCCTTGAGACCGACTGTCTCATTCGGAGCTCCTCTAGAGGGCAGCACGGGCGTTGAGACGGTCTGCGATGGCGGTGAGAAAGTCAGCAGTGGGGGACAGTCGAAGTTGTCGGGGTTGGGGAATGACAGTTCCGGATAGGAAGTTGGCACCAGAGATATCGGACTGTCTGCATAGGGCCGAGATGTCCGTGTTGGCTGGGAAGAAAAAGCAGGAGACGACGGCTGGGCATTGAACGTCACTGGGGACATTGAGGAGCCCTGCCGCAGCAGTGGACGCGGGAACGAGTTGGGGCAGGCTTGAACAACCCCATGTGGCCGCCACAAAGCGGGGCTCACGTCCAGGGGTCTCCTCCGGCGCTGCGGAGGACAGTTTGGAGGACACCACATCGCAGGAGTGTTGGCAAATGAGTGCATCATTCTCAAGTGGGAGGCAAAAACTTGTGATAAAAAATGAATTGTGATTTACCCTTTTTTTCTATGTGGGTGTGTGCCATGTTGAATGATGCTCTCCGAAAAGGTGAGATATCCAATCACAGCATTTTGTGCTGGAGCGGATCATGCATGTGAAGTGTCAAGTACGCTGATTATGTAACTGGCCAGTACTCCCTGCACAAACTGCGCTAGGATGATGTAATACTCATATTGGCGATGCCAGCACAGTTTATCTGATTTGGGCAATGCTACATACATCCTGAGGTCATCCCCCCATACTTCCTCTTCGTTTACTTTTTTGGCTATCTGAGCTTATTTTATTTTATTTGACTTCATAATTATTTCAGAAATCGAATTCACTGATTTTATTTACAGAAATATTTAGTTTTAGCTACTCTCGGTGAACATTTAAACTATTTTTTAAATTAATTAATTCCTCAATCATTTTAATTTCACTTAATTAAATCTTTTTTAGTGAAATCGAATTAACGAACTGATTTTATTTGTTTTTGATTAAATATTTAGAAACTTATTATTAAATTCAAGTTGTACTTTTAGCAACTTTTTAAAATTTAATAGAAGAAACAGAACTCAAATTGCTCACACCTGCAAGTTTTGTGGGTGAGCTGTTGACACACATCACTCATTACTAATAAGTTCTCATCTGTGTGAGGACAATGTCGATTGCGTAATCAACTCGACGGATGATCATTATTGTCCGGGTGTTGCAGTTTTGCTTTAGGATTAATTGTTTTTGGTGAAATGTTAGACAACCGTGGCTTTAAGCTCTCGGAGAATGACAATCCAGCTGAACACCTGCAATAGACATCATTCTGACCTGTTGGTCTCCTCTGTAAGTGTTGTTAAAACCACCCGCTACATCACATGCGTGTGTAAAGTGTTTGGCTGGAGAAAAGAATATCAGATCAGGAAAAAATTGGCCCACAAATCTCATCAAAATATTAAATGTGTGTAATTTGATACAAATATCTCTGCAATTTCAAAAAGGCATCTCTCTGTTTTAGTTGCTGACCAGTCGAAGAAGTTTAAAAAACAAACTGTTTCTGTTAATGTTGTATGATGTGAAGCACAATTAATTGATGTTTCTAAGTGTGTGCTGATGAAAAGATTGTGCGGGGAAGATATTTTAATTTTAAAGTATCAGAACTTGCTGTTACAAAGACGCCAAATATTGTTATCTCGGTTATTGACGTATTAAGAGGACTGAAATGTTAAACTATTCTATGCAATTATTGTTTTTCTATTAACACATTTGAGGAATATTAAAATTCAGAAGGAACATTTTGTGTATTAGCAGATCACAGAGTAATTAATTAAATAGAGGTCCGACTCACCAATTTTTGAAATGACGCAGCGCTAACAAAAGTATCAAATTGTGTGGCGAGGTATAAATCTGAAGATATCTCGTACAAATTTTATGGTGTAAAATAGTTAAGCCCTCAATGTTAAATGGTAGGGGTATTCATAGAGATCGTCCCTACCATCGCCGCAAAGTATGGGGTATTCATAGATATCGTCCTCACCATAGAGTAATAAATATACAGAGGTCCGACTCTTGCAGGAGGTGTATGCAGTTTTATACAATAGAGAAAATATTCACAATCATCGTCCTAAATGGAACAATTTTGCTATACAGACTGTGCAGTGGATAGAATGACACGTTTCGCTAATATTTTAAACAAAATTAAATCATAATTGATCAATCTATGGATTTATTTGTGTAAAAATTATGCGACTTTGTAGAGGCTCAATTTAACAAATTA
>JAUYWI010089908.1:0-12378 GCA_034780595.1 Parotoplana pacifica | reverse complement strand
TTCTTTGTGGTATTTTGCAGTAAACAGACGCCGTCCTTCTTCACAATTTTCATACGCTATGCAACATGACAATAAATGAACTGCTTTCTTGAATTGTTAAATGTTGTTCCATTACACTAACTTATAATTGAATTTACAGAACCTTATCACATTGATTTTTGTATCAACATAAATATACATAAATATATTTTATTTTTATTGCTGCACAATCGATAAAAATCAATACACACATATAGATTTTAAACAATTTCTATAGCCTTACTAGAGCCTTACTAAAAACTCTAAAACTCTGTGGCTGAAAAAATCAATGACCGCCAAAGACTTTTTACACACCCTGTATTTCTGTTAGATGTTGTCATTACAGCTATTGCAGATCACGGGATGTTCACACTATCCATTCTTTTGGCACGTCACACACTTTGCTCTCGTCGGTTGGTCCCACTGCTGCACCCTTTTTGTAGATTTGGTGCTGAAATTGCAATTGGTGACTTTGCAGGTTAGCTGCTCGTTCAGCTTCATAATTGACAAGTTGCTGTGCCAATCTTAGATGAATTCCAAGCGGAGTGAACATTTTGAAAGATGATGGATGTATTAAATAACTAACTTTGGACAGGTCCAAGTCGGCTTCGTTGACATGCAGGCAGTTACGATGTTTGGGGCGTATCGATATCACATATTCGTTTTTCTTTCTTAATGGTTACACATTTTTCTTGCCAGCAGATGATCTTGAATTGTTGGCAAGTCAAAAGAATGATTGAATCATATATTTGATCTTCTTTTATTTGTGTTGTACCCGATAAATCGTTTTATTATCGGTACTTAACACTTCTGTTAAATGAGTTTTAACTCCATTATATCGACCATTTCCATTTTTAGTATGGTAGCTAAATGTCTGCTAATTCCGTTTTTTCACAGAATCGTTCAATTGTTTTGGTGCATGACATAGTTTTTCCTGTTTGTTGAGTTGTTGGTGCTGTTGCTGTTTGGGAAATATAAGTGCTTCAAGAGATCTTTAATTTTAACGTTTGAATTTGTTTAAAGTCCAAATATTTTTTTCCGTTTGTTGCTGCAAAAGAACTGTTGCTACTTAATATTTCTCTTTTTATTGCAGCCAAACTGATCAATGGACTAGGTAGTATTGCAGCTAAGGGTGCTGTTTGGACGGTGCTACTTATTGTTTTTTCCATATTTTCTTGGCTGTATATGCACTAATATAAAGCATATTTCTGTTTACAAATTATCATTCGCCGGTCAGTAATATCATTTGTTTCCTCATGGTAGGCCTTTCAAGCCACTCTCCTTGTTCTTCTAGACACTCACACCCCTCTTGCTGCAACTTTTCACGATAGCGTTTTTTTCTGACCAGTCTTTTATGCTTATCTTCTGCCATATTGATGCAGAATGCATGTAAAGCAATTGATATTTAAGAAAAATGGATATTCACCATGATTTTATGATATCATTTTAGAGTATATGTACATGATAGGTCAGGTCCAAGCTCTCCATTTATCTGTATCGAATTAGGTGTATGCTACAAGATATCAGAAATTAATTTAAGCATTGTCCGATAATAAATTTGCATAATTTGAGTATTTTCAATATTATTCTGCCGGATTAGATTTTAAACAGATTTATTGAAATTAAAAGTTTAGTTTTTCAAATATGCATAGTTAAGTACTTCAGTGGTAAACACTGAATTATGAAAATTTCACTAACACGTTTGCAGTTATACGTGTCCCATAGCTCTCTCTCTCTTCCAGGTCTGCATTTATCTTTTAGCTCTCTAGTTATGTTGAACGTATAGCTCTCCATTCACCGTCCTATATCAAACGGTAAACATGTATATGGAGCAGGACTAGGAAATCAGCGGATACAAAGAATTGAAAAAGGTCAACTACGGAGGGCTCTACAATTATGAGGTAGCTATGAAGCAGGTCTGGTAGGGGTTGAATCGTGGAAGATACAACGAGAGGGTAGCTGTAATCAGGGAAATAGATATTAGAAGATATTACATCTTCATAATGTCCATTCTTTCTCTGTAGTGTAGTTATTGATTAGTTTCGATATTTACCAAACTACATAATTACTGCACACGGTGTGTTAAATATCATTTAGTCTAAATCATGGGCCCAAATACTAACGCCGCATATACGTTCAGTGACATTTTGAAGTATTTGAAAATATTTGGAAGAAGACGAAAAGTGATATTTTCTTAATTGAGCGAAAGTTTAAATGTTAATGATTTACAGTTAATGGGAATTTTTATGTATCAAATCTATATACATGAACGTCTGATTTTCAATGACACAGAGGGTCAGATTATGACCTGAATTTTAGTCCGAAGTGTGACAAAATATTACAAATATGAATCTGGACATAAACGATTTTGAAATTTATTCAAAACAAGTTGGCCCCTTAGAGTCAACAGCGTGTAGAAAATAATGTTAAATTGAATTTAGACATGCAATAGAACTATGTTATGTTGGAAGTTCTTGATTTCCAGCTAATACATCTTCTGACACAAATAATTCCCTGAAGCAAATAAGTTAGAGCCAATGTGTTTCAGGATGGTTCGCGGAAGTGCCGTTCTTAATGGGTGCAACTTTGTCAAGTCATTGCTGGTTCAATTTATTAAATGTCTTAGTGGTGGTATTCTTAGAAAAAAGGTTTCTCCTTCATATTCGATTGCAACTCAGTTGCTGGACACTGGAAGGATCCAAAGGCTATTGAATAAATGAAACATCATAAGTATTATCAGCTTTCAGGGACAAATACTACAAACATATTAGGACATATCGATATGAAGAATACCTGAGCGATAGAATGAAACATCTCTAAGTGTCAAGGACCTCTGAAATGGATTCAAACTGTCAGAGTAAGCGAAGCCAACAATAACCAGAGATATGGAGGACAAATTTAATACTCCATGGGGTAAACGGAACTAATGGAATAATATCGTTGGTTATCCAAAATATTTTCGTTTTACTCGATGTATAGTTGAGAGCTGCAAATATAATATCTCTATAAAATGAGACCTCTGGGTTATTTAGAATTCATTTCAACAAACATAAAAAGTGCGCAGACTGCGAACAGTTTGGAACCCTCTAGATGAAAAGAAAATTAGAGTTTTGAGGAGCATGTACTGTATGTTGAAAAGAAACATTTAGATATTTTGGATCACAAAGACCTACTTTAATTACCCACTTTTGGAGAGGTTTCATAGTTTTAACATAAAGTGACAATAGAATATTTTAGAATTGTTTAAAACATATTTCTTAATTGGCGCATTAATTCCAACGCTAAGTTTGTAAAGGTGTTTAGATGCTTTATGTATGGTTGATGGTTTATGAAGCAAACTGTATATCGGCGTTGTATCATTAAAAATTGTTGTTTTTTTAAATATTTTTGTCATATTAAATCACTAAATATTTAGTTCATTTCTTTACTTTGGAGACAATAATTCAAAAAATTTGGTGCATATTTAATGTTGCAAATCTTTAGTTTCGAAAACCTTTATAGTCCATATTGCAAATTCAATTAGTTTATTTTGGTTTTGGAATTAATGTTTCACAGCCGGAGTGCCTTTTAATAAAAAACGGGCCTTTAACTACTTTTTAGTCAATATCTTCTTCTTTATCAAAATTGGCAAACGTACTTCTCTGCTTTGAAGTGAAATATACGAACATTTTATATTGCGGAGGCTGTGATTATGCCCAGCTGACAAGGCCCAAACAGCTGTTCTGGTCTATCATTTGCGAGTAATATAGATAAGTAGTATATTTTTACAAACTATACCTGTTTTTGAGTAATAACATCATCAAAGATAATAATCAAAAAAAGTTCTTAATTGAATACAATTCGTGTTAACTACAATAATAATGCAATCTATAAAATGAATTTTGGATGATATAGAATGATATTATGTTTAAAAAGCAGTGGCTTACAAAATAAATTGTATACAGATACTTAAAATTATATGAAGATATTGAATGCACTATGGAAACTGTTTTGTATGTGTAACTTAATATAGCCAAAGCTGTTTCAATCATTCTTACATATTGTTCTAATTGCTCGATGTCTGCGATTAGCGAGGTATTATCTTTCCGTTGAGCATGTAATGTGTGCTTGCTGGAACTCTTGCCTCACTACACATCATGTAAACGTGTAGTTTGGCCCACCACCTTTGTTGATATTCCTATAGGTACTTTTCATCAAAGTATATGTTGTCGAAGTGAATTTGGAGCGTTCTAATATTCATTGGATAAAAATACATAGACCCAATAATATATACGATCCATGATATTACATAGAATTTGGAATTAACTTTATGAATATGTACACATTCTATAAAATTCAAATGGTCTAAGTTTATATCACAATATTGACGAATGCTCATCTTCAATATTATTAGATGGTGGGTTCAGCACTTTATATCTATTTCTATACTTTTGCTATGTACTCATATTAGTTGCCTTTTGTACAGTGGTGCGGTGTGTAGTATTGGTTAGTTTCCAAGGGTTGCCACAACTGGGGTAGTTAGAGGGTGAGCTCCTCTAATTGGAAAATTCTCCAATGGTGTGCGTCTCTAATGGCCTCTGACAGCCATAGTCCAACTCCTGGCCTTATCGTGTGGTTGATTAAAACCCAGCGACACTGTTCTTACTTACGAGGAGAAGGGGCAAAAGGCGAGTCAGTCAGCTCGGGGCAGGTGGGGATCCTTAACCGTGGTATGTTGCCGATCTAGGAGAAGGTATACTCCGATCTGAAACCCCCTGCTGCCTTGTAGGGTATGCCTCTTCAGGTAAAGGCTAGGAGAGGGAAACTCGTAAATAAAACCCAATAAGAGGACCGGCGAACCATTTTTCGAAATTAGCCACGAATGGAACGATGGAATTGCGCAGAAACTCAAGTCCCCAGGAGCGGTAACAGGAGCCGGAACACAGTTGGATCTTCTACACAACTACATAGGTAGCTCTGACCATTTGGTTGGCGATAATCCTCTTTTATATTACTGTATTATTGTATGTTTATGGTGGCCTTCTATACATTAATAGCACGATTATCTGCATTTCAACGATATCAATCGGGACTTTGGTCTTAGCTTGCTCTTCATCCGACAATGAAATTAAATCCGAAAAAATGTAAGTGTGCTTGCTAGACTTTTAGGCTCACCACAAACCATCATAAAAGTGTGGTTTGGCCAGCCATATTTGTTGATATTTTCACCAACGTATATGTTGTCGAAGTAAGTTTGCAGTATCCTAATATGCTTGGGTAAACACACATATACTCAAAAAGATGTACAAATGATATTGCAGAGCTATTACACAGAACTTGCAATTCTTCAATATTAAATGGTGTGTCATCACTGTACATTCATTTGTATACTTTTTTATGTACTCATATTAGTAGATATTGTGCATACATAGCGTTTTGTACAGTTGTAGTATTCATTCGTCAATGTGTTGGTTAGTTAAGCCAGAATTTTTACATGGCCACCTCACAAAAACTGTAGGACACTATTTGTATTAATAATATTAAAAAGAACTAATTTATGGTACCTGTGGCATACAGCCCACCCAATAGTTAGGATATTATACATCTTCATGCTTAAATGTTGTGGCAATTACATTAACATTATCTATGCCACGCCTACTGATCCACTGATTGCATTTGATCCCAAATTCAACAAATACTGGTATAAATGACCTTAGAGATGTATCCAAATAGGGACTTCAGGACTAATTGACCAACATTTGATTTGGTATACGAATACCTTTGTAATGATGGGATTCGACTTAGAAAGCGATTGCGTGAGTACCGATCACTCCGTCTGTGTAGCTTACACAGAGCACCAGAAATCCTCTGTGTCACAGCTATTAGGGCTCTTTGGCTGTGATGGTCGTCTCCAGGACCGCAATATGGCCGTTAATTATACATAGAATAAGCAAATAAGAGAATATTGTGGAAAGACTTTCTGCCTGCAACTGGGTAGTTACAAAAGATCATATGATAGAGGTTCAATGTTTATTACCACCTAATAAGTGACCATGGCACAACAACAAAGGACACATGTTTATTTATTTATATATTTGATATGGTTACAGTTAACTTACTAGAAAAGTTGATCAATACATTGATAAACAGTGAAAAAGGAGACAATTCGTGAGATACCGATTTGATAACACTAATTTAAGTTAAAATCATTGTTTGTTCTTTCTATTGAGTTTGACCAATGAAACCCATTGCAGGTGGTATACTTATAATTTTACTTGTTATGGACGCATGATCTCCGTATCTGTTTAGTTAACATTTCAAATCTTCAAAGCATTTGTCACTTGTTTCTATGTTTTTTGAGTGTTGACCTTTCATTGGATATAACTAATCAATAATATGAGCGTATATAATTGAAAACATTCAGCCTTTATGTTTCCTTAGATGGTGAATCCACACTTTTGCTGTATATATATTTATTACTCTATGGTAGTGACTAGTGACGCTATGCAATCATTGGGGCATACCATCTTTCAGATATAGTGTATGTATACCCACCAAATTAAGTTTTATTTGTTAAACATTTTATTTCAAATCCACCAAGTCGGACAATTGCATCATTATTATAAGAGCGTTTATTCCCTATCAATGTAAAATAAAGCCGTTTTCATTAACTATTTGTATGAAACTAGTCACATAGCGATTATGCAGGTCCACAATTATTTTCTAAAATCTGATACGAATATGAAAAAAAGTGAAACCATTAGAATATATGTATTGGCAAGATGGCATTTCCAATAAGTTTACTGTTAGCAACCACAATTGCATATATCAAATCATCGATGTGACCGGTAACCTTCTATTTTATTTTTTACCTATGGTACCTAAACAATTTTCTAGATGGAAATCAACCAAGCTATACAGCACTAAATGGATGGCATGGCAGAACATTCCCTTTTAACACTTAGGTGACAAACTTCTGATATTGCCAAAAAATTATGTCGATGCCAGTATTGGTCCAGAGGTATCTGGAACCACTTAATTGTAAACGGTATTTTAGCAGAAATATATAACTATAACAGTCCATGGCAATCTAAAGCCTGGACCTCCATTGAAATCGATGCTCATCAAAATTCAGGCATTTCTCCCAACATTTATTATGAACAAATCTCGGAGTTAGCTTCTTTATTAGTAACAGTACTGAATTTCAATTTTTGATTTCCGTGCTCATTTGCCAACAAATCAGTAATTTTGAAAGCCGATTGTTTCTAATTTGTTTGGGAATTGATGTTTTTGTTAAAAAAAAACAAATTGATCAAAATGTGGTTCTTGAAAGAAATCAAACTTTTCATATATAGAGATTTTATTAAATGCACGTTGTGTTCAATACAAAAATAATGCACTCATTGAATGTTGTGTCATAATAAATTAAAAATGCTGATAACTTATTAAAATTCAGTTTATATAACTACCTACAAATAAAATAAAATAGGGATACTGTGTAGTCTATAGTGGAACTCCTTTTTTGTGTGTACAGCCACCTATGTGCCTCAATGCAAAGACTGTGATTACAATATCTTAATACTATTTGTAATAAAGTACAAAATATATTGTTATAATGCCCATAACTATTATTATTGGCAATTCAGGAATTATTTTGTGTGAGTGATTTATTTCTGGAACAGGATATGTCTTACATCCACAATGTATTCTAATTTTCTTTATGTCGGTTGCCGTCACAAATGTTGGTTCTGTCAATAGCTCTTTATTTCGGTTCAATATAGTTGGCTTTTTATTGCAACTATATTCGTCACTTGGATAATGCATAATGCTCTTCGTATCGTAAGTAAGTAAAGTTGTAAGTTGTACCTCCTTTATTATTTTGTCTGAAGTTAGAACATGCTGCGGTCATTATATTGTCCCAGTTTATATTGATATGCTCATCACGATTAGGTCTTTGATGTTCATGAAACAATCCCAAAGAATGAAGAAATTCATGTTGCACTATAAATATCTTCATGCAGGTTTTAGTTAATCTCAGTGGTTGAGGCTGATAGCGCTTGCGCACTTTTCCAGTATAACTATTACAGCCAGAAACTCGTGTTAAAACTTTGATATAACTCTCAGGTTTAGCTACTTTGTTAGTTATGTCGGAGAACATCAGACATCCGTCATTTGGGCGGCTAGCCCCAGCAGTGTTCACAATAACAGAAAGCTTTAAAAGCGCATCTTTGAAAAACGGGCGATCGTCTTCATTGTCAACTGTGTATGGAATCTCCACGTTTTTATCCAACTTTTTGGTCGATGTGTTGTAGTTCCACTTGTTTATATCATCTACTTCTGCGAATTTGTATCCATTAAAAATGGCTTGATCCTTTTCAGTAAAATGTATATCAGTCATCTTCCGTGGAACGTCTTTGTTGATATTCTTTGGACATCCGCATGGAGCGGTAGGACCCTTTCTGCCACATAGCCATACAACTCTGACACAAAGCCAAAACACCAGAATAATAACTTGAATAAAAAGTTTCATGATGATTAAAACCTACACCCTTAACAGTAAAACATAAATCTCTATATTAATAGAGATATGATTTGTCCAAATTAATCAAATCAAAAAATGTTTTTGGCTAGACGCATAATTATCTCTTGTTTTAAGTAAATTATTTTGTTAAATAGTATAGAGTAATTGCAAAAATAAATTACTTTCAATATTGTTCCTATTAGTTTGATTTCATAATAAAATGTACTATTATTGCATAAAAGAAAGCAATTTGAAGTCTTTGTCAATCCTCATTATTATAATTAATATTTGGAACACTTTCTCAACCACGTTAACCAACCAAAGGAAACATTGAACCACGCCATAAGATGCAGTTGTAACACATTTCCGACAAAAAATGGAATCAGATTTGACCATTTTATACAAGGTCAATCATGTTAATGGCTTAGTTCTACTGGCCTATCACTTACTGACACAATTATTGCATTTCCAACAAAGCTTGCAGTAAAACGTATTTGTTCACCAGCATACGACTCTTTGGGACCGTATTCGAAATTTTTAGGTTTCATCAGTCGTAGGTATGCTGGAACACGACCCTACGCAGGTTAGTTGTAGGAAGCCTAAGGTTACTCACCAACAATCTGTAAATCTGCAACAGAAGATACAAAGCATTCATCGTTCTTGGGCAGCTTATGTTGTGGAGCGATATTGAATTTATTTTATTTTATTTGGGCGAACACCGTTTAGTTCTTTTAAATATATTAATACAAGCAGTGTTTTACAGTTTTTGTGAGGGGGTCATTTAATATATCTTTCTTAACTAACCGATACATTGACG
Organism: Parotoplana pacifica; assembly: GCA_034780595.1. Lineage (NCBI taxonomy): Eukaryota > Metazoa > Platyhelminthes > Proseriata > Otoplanidae > Parotoplana > Parotoplana pacifica. The sequence goes on along the minus strand of JAUYWI010089908.1, from coordinate 3,043 downwards.
AATGAATACTACAGACTGTACAACTGTACAAGAGGCTGCTAATATGAATACATAACAAAAGTATAAAAATGCTGCCTACTTTAAGGTTTATTTAAGCATATAAAAATATGATATAGCAATAAAGATCCCCAAATCCTTTTCGAAATAGAAATATAACACTCATTGGATATTGAAACAGATATCCAAATGAGATGTCTGCAAAAATGATGGAACGTAGAATATGAAGGAAAGGATAAGCTACAGAAGACTATAAAATGAACGCGATATTCAGGGAATGACAGGACTTAAAATGTCATTATGGACACCAATTGCATTTTATCAAACAGACTTGATTGTAACTGCGAATGGTACATTGTTCTAACTTCTGCAACTTTTGGGCCAAGAGCTGCCCAAATACGAAATCATGCTTCGTACATTGTGGCTGAAATGAAGGAAATACTAGGTATCCAAAATAATTGTATATTTTACTATTTGAGGCTTCTCTGAAAGTTTTAAATCTGTTTGTTTCGTTTGCACTCACTATTTGTAAAGATGTTAGGAGGGGGAAATTATCGGTCACGTACTGACAAAAGTAAATTTGATAATTTCTTCATAATATGCCGTTAAATTGGTATCTTAGTTGTTTGGGGTGGAATGATTAAAATTAGGTACAGGATGCTCCTATGGTAACAAAAGCAAGAAATATACATACAATAGTACTGGCAAATGTAAATTGCAATTTCCAAGAGAAGCATTGTGTATGTCATCACTAAATTTAGTTTCCAATATATAAAAATGGATTTGGAATTTCCAAGTAAGGCATCGCTTATATAAAGCCCACAAAACAGCGTACTAGCATCATAAGGAAACTTACCATCAGGCACTTGTACTGAGCAAAAACGAGTTTTGTTTTAAACAAGTATTATGCTACAAATAGTTTCCAAAGCTCAATACAACTGGAAGTACTGTTGATGCACCCCGATCAGAACGCTCAACGTCCGTGCTATGATGACTCTCACCTTTTCGCTAAAACTTTCATTGCCAGTTCTAAGAAGCACTTTTGGTATCTAGATGGCCATAATTATATACAAAATTTCGGTAATATTCAAAGTAGGTACACTGGCGGATACACACTACCTCAAACTAAATAGAATCATGAAAGCAAACTTTATGATCGATTAAAATTCACAGAAAAATGAGACAATGAAAACCAAGCAATATTTGCCCGCGTACTAATATTTAGTTTAGTTGGCTACAATATATTTATCTGCTGCTACAATAGTGTTGCTTTGTTTCACGATTCTCAATGTGCTTTGAATCTGGTGATATTGTTGTATGCTCTGGAAGTTGAATCCACAAATTTATTGCTATAGTTACACTTTGAGCAGTTACAGATAAGTATCTCGCATTTCTTAGAAATCTAAACTTTTTCATAGATAACTCAGATAATGTCATAGTTTTATATTTTAAAGACTTTTATGTCCATGTATTAGAAAAGATAACCTCAAATGCTTGTGGACTGATAAAATTTAGTTCCTTGTGGAATGTTTGTGTTTATAAAAAAATGTAAATCATTATAATATTTAATATAATATCTTAGTAAGGATGTGCAGTTAATCTTTATCTTTTTGAATATGTTTCTGATAATAAAGCACAATGATATGCGCTTATTAAATTTATTTATGCTATTTTTGATGTGTTTTCATTTCATTTTAGATTATTTTTTAAAGTGTACCTATTTCTAATTCTTCTTTTATTTAAATATCTCCAATGAATAATCTGAGTTAAGGAGATGTGTCATAAGCTTTTTTAAACGACAGTTATTTTAAGAAAATGTATGGTTAAATTGTAAATTCTTAGCCATGGGTAGAATTGTATTTATGTTTGATTAGCCCTTTCTTCTAAATTATTATAAAAATTGGCAGTACAGAAATAATAATCACTTCATATAATTAATATATAATGCAAATTGGACAGGTTCCAGCAGACTTGCTTTAGGCACTGCATATTCACGTGGTTGAGATTCTGGATATACACTAGTCTATATATGTGACAAAACTCCCTACTAACTAAGCTATTGAATGGCCCGGTAATGACATCTAAAGCTACGGCAGTAGGTTGTTTGCTCACGCGGCAACCTACAACAGTAAGGTATATTAGGATATGACAAGAAAAGTCACTTTTCGGACAGCTGTCATTTGAAAATGATATAACATTTTGATATAATTCATTTTTTATCGTGTAGTACTGCGACACTTAAGAAGTCTGACAACTTTCAACTTCTTAACTATTGCAGAAGGTTAGATATGAAGGTTCAAAAATGCCGAATATTCTTCTTATTATTCTTCTTGTTATTATTCTTATTCTTATTATTATTATTCCTCTGACCCAATAACTACCCCTAAAATTTATACGATTCTTTTGAAATTTGGACCATATATTGGAAATGTCCCAGAAAGAAAAAAATGGTAGTCTCTCTTAGCAACGTTTTCTAGAGGCCTCAATGTTCCATAGCAACCACCGATTAATAAACACTAGACATATAAATCCAATTGCATATTGTAGAGCTACCTCAAATTAGTTTATATTCCAAATTTGGTGCGCACATAGCTGTTACAGAACGTTAGATATATGAAATTGAGTGCAGTTGCTATTTACACTACTTATAATAAACAGTAACTATAAAAGAACTGAAAAACTATAACGATCACGTTAAACATTGTAATTTTATAAATCTAACCACGATTTTATATAGGTATAATACCAAACATGCATAAATATATTGCTCTATGTGGCATTTTATTCTGTGGACATTATTTTGCTTATTATTTAATCATTGCAATTGTTATATACAAGATCTATAATCTAGTACATACATAGAACGTTATTTTCTAACCAACAGTTATTCAGATGCTAAATTTAGATTTGGAATCTCCAAATCTATGCGGCCTAATAATTGCAGAGGTAGATACTATACACTCTGCTTTCTATCTCAATTTCTATTCGGTCAAACCTCGAGCCTACCTCAGTTTCCATTCGGTCGCCCCATATATGCATATCTACT
>JAUYWI010089897.1:0-12378 GCA_034780595.1 Parotoplana pacifica | reverse complement strand
TTGGTTTTCCTCTTCCACGTTTCTCTTGAAATCGACCTTCCAGAATTGCTTTGACCATTCCTTCTCCACGTATTATATGTCCAATCCAATTCATATTTCTTCTGAGTATTGTTTTCAACATGCTGCTTCTTTGATTTGTTGGAGTACTTCTTGATTTGTCTTCATGTCTTTCCATATTATCTGTTGAATTCTCCTCCAAATCCACAATTCTAGCGCTTCAATTTTCTTCTTGTCTTTTTCTTGCAATGTCCAGGTTTCCTCTTCATATAGTGCTATACTCCATACAATTAATTGTCTTCACTATTTCCTTCTTAGTTTCTAATCGTAATGTTTTTGTTAGTAATTCTTTTCTTCTTATAAATGCTGTTTTGGCCATTGCAATCCTTGTGTGGATTTCGTTACTGCACCTTCCGTCCGATGTTATAATTGCTCCAAGGTATTTGAAAGTTTTGACTTGTTCAACTTGTTGATTGTTGAGTATAATGTTCATTTATTCCTGCCCATTTCTTAAAACTCGCATTACCTTCATCATCATATTGAAATCCTTCTCTTTTCTATTTAAGCTGTTTCGTAGTCCTTTTTCTGTGTCTGCTATAATTGCTTGATCGTCTACAAAGCACACTCCTTTAATAATTTCTCCTCCTATTGTTACCCCATCTTGGTTTGTGGTCAAATGCTTCTATCATCATCCGTTCTGTGTACATCGAGAATAACAGCAGTGATAGTAGGCATCCTTGCCTTACTCCTTGTCCAATTGTTGCTGGTTTTATTTCTTCATTGTCTATTCTTACAGTTGCTTTCTGATTTAGGTAGCAATCTTGAATGTGGCGTCTGTCCTTCCAATCTATTCCCAATTGTTTGAGTGTTTCCATTAGTGTTTTCCAATTTACCCTGTCAAATGCCTTCTCAAAGTCGATGAAGCATATATATTATCCAATATCATATTCGAGGCTTCTTTTGATGTTCCAAAATTCCTACGATTATATTACATTTTTCATTTAAAAGAAATTTAATATTTAATGTTTATTGGTGTAAAATTGATAGATTAAATAAAACACGAAAATAACGATTTAATTTTATTCTAAGTTAATATTCTGGACTTATTTATCAGCCAAATTTGATATTTCTTTATTCTAATATGCAGCGTTTCCAGAGTTCATTTTCAATATTTTCGCTCAGGCAAGACAGAATCGCGCAGGCTCCAACTTAAAGTATGTAAAGAGAAAACGCAACTTTTCACCCTTTTTAAATTAACTTTTTAAATGTTATTTAACCTGACATGAGCTGTAGCAGCAAACCCTACATGTTTTTTAAGAGTTTCTTTAAAAAATAATATTATAAATCACTTTGATTGGAATACAAGACAAACATAGACATTTGTTATTAACGACAAGGTAGTTTAGGGTTTTTAAACTGATTAAAATATTCAGTCAATGTTATAGAAGACCGTTCTAAAGCTGGTAACTTGGTCGTTGAAGATTTAAACTTCGTAGCAATGTTACACAAAGTTGAAACAAGATATCCTTGAATTGTAAATAAAATGATTATTAAGGTTTATAGAAAATTTTGAGGGTTGGTGTTTCAAAAGGTTGCATTTCTAATAAGAAAAATATACTGTCTTGCAGTATAGAAATCGCACAGAAAGCCTGTTTTTTAGCGAAATATCGCGCAATCGCGCCTAAACGCAGAATCGCGCAGCTCTGGAAACGCTGAGTAAAGATTTCAGTATACATATAGCGGAAATACACTATACACCTATTATGTAGTTTCCAATACAAAAATAGTTCATGAAATTTGTACAAAATGCAAATACTTTTTACATTGCATTTGTTTTCAATAAGGTCTCATCCAATCTTTCTAGCAACAGTACGGGCATCGATCGACAACTCTTATAATAAACTAAAAGTAAAAATATAGTACAAATCAAATCAAGCAGCAAAACTATATATATATCTATAAAATTCAAACTAAATAATGAGAATCTACTTTGGTGGAACTGAAGAGAGATTGATACTATCCCAAGAGTATTCTTAGTTTAAATATGAAATTTTTTGATAGATTAATTCAGAAACACATTTATCCAATGCTCATCTAGGAATTATCCAGGTCGATTTAATCAGGTAGGTATTATTAGTAGGTTTATCCAGGGATTCTTAGGAAGTTTATCTAGGGATTGTTCAAAAACGCCATAACCAATGTGAATGAAATTTGACCAAATGTGAAAAATGCACTTTTTTACAAATAAAAATCAATCCTAAAGTAAAAGGACTAAATTGATCAAGATTAGGTAGTTATACTGCAAATAAATAATTATCTACTATGTATGTATATATTCCGGCTTTTTAGGAAATTGAATTTTGTGACCCCAGGGTGCACTATGAAAGCCAATTTTTTAGAAGCTTATTTTTGTGATTTAAAAAACGTATTGAATTCTCGTATATTAACAGATTTTTTCCCTTAAAAATGTCATTAAAAAATATTGATCCAAAAAAGTTACAAAACATATAAATATATTTCTTAAATAAAATATTAATAATCCATTCGAATTCCTTCATACTTGGTGTACCTAGTATTTATGTGACATGTAATTAGTGTACCAGGAATTGAGGTCCAATGATTTTGACACCAGCCCCGGCCAATGCATTAAAAATATTTTTTTCTCAAATTCTATGTATATTAGCAAATAAAATCATTTCAAAACCGCTAAAATTGAGCTACAAACTAATAAAAAATCATTTTAATCATTAAATAATCATTATTTCTGAAAAATTATTTTTTTATGGACTGGCCTTGTATGGTGACCTTGTATACTAGGATCCAGATATACAGCCACGCCAATTAATAACGCCACCTAACTGCATGTTAAGTAAATGATTTATGAAGATTGTCACATTAAGACGATAACTTCTTGGAAGAAGTAGCCATTTCAAATCTGATACCTAATGGTTTTGAAGAATATTTCAAAAGTAAAAGATTTGTGATGAACTCACTTCATTTTCAGCGGTAAACTTTTATTTTGCAAAACCATTTCCCCAAAGTATAGCAATTAGAAAAAAAAGTTAAAAACCTTAAAATAGAAAAAAATAAAGTGGGTCGGTCTATCACAAATCTTTCACTCTTTTAGAATATTCTTCAAATCCATTAGGTTTCACATTTGAAATGGCTACTTCTTTCAAAAAGTTGTTTTAATGTGACTATCTTCATAAAACACTAACATGCAGTTAGATGGGGGGCGGCATTATTAACTGGCGGGGCTGTATGATGAATGCAACTTTCTAATATATTATTTCTTATGGAGTTTGAAGCCTATAAACCAAATTTGAAAAAATAGGATAGTTGCATTCGATTGTAGAAGCATTTTGTAACTGGTTAAAAAACAACAACAATAACAACAACCAATTCAAATCTTACTTATTTTACTCAAGGAACATGCATGCCACATTTCAGTTTAATTGGACCTTGGGAAGCATACAAATTAAAAAATTTCCTGATATCATAGGGCCACTAGTTAACAGAACTATGTGTTAAACTGGTAATCTGAATCACTGTGATAAACCGAGAGCTTTGATGGTTCTATTACAAGTTCAGAAAGTTAGGTCTTGTGTTGCAGAAATATTTCATATAGATTATAGGGTCACTCAATGTATTTTTCCTGTGCTGAAAAAAAGTTCCCTCGATTTAATTCAGATTTATACTACTGGCTTCTCATGATGTAACAAATAATTTAAAATATCGGCTTGGTCCAACGTTGACAAGAAAATCGTTTTAGTAAGTTATTTACACAATGAATGTAAAATATGTCTCTTTATTGCATTCTTCGAGATTATCGTTTCAAAAAACTTGATTTGTATTCTATAGAAATCCATAGAGTAATCTGCCTAATTCACGGAGTGAATTCACTCAGTGAAATAAAGTACATTATCATAGAAATCATGAAGTCATAAACATCGCAATACGGCACTATAAAAAAACATTTTATATTTAAATTATGTATATATATATATGATTCTCACTGGCGACCCCACTAAATATCGGAAAAGCCCGAAGAAAGTTTTAGATGTATAATACTTGCAAATAGTATTGTATTTTATCGTAATTTTTATATAAATAACAAAATATTTCCTCTGAATGTAACTACGCCATTTTTTAATTACTTATAACACCATGAGCAGTCAGCGATTAAATTTGAAGTAAGTCGAAACAACTTTATTTCAACATAGGAAAGATGCATTGAGTGGTCCTTGTGAGTGACCTCAGAAGAATCTATATGCAATGCAATGTTTGTGCAATGATGCAAGACTTACCGTTTTGAACTTATATTCACATTTACTATGTAATAAAATCAAAAACCTTTGGGACTCGATATGATGATTAAAACTCTCTAGGCTCCCGGTCCATGAATAAGAATAAAATAAAACTAACCATAGAAATAGATATACATCCATTTCTATGTTAACGCTATGTAGTGCTGTACATAAACTAAAGAAAATTTGTTTGTTTGTATTTTCCATTACTTGGTTATTAAATATTTCACAAAAACTTGTGATTTAGAAAGGAAAATGCCCGTTTAAGTATGATAATTCGTAAGTAAACAAAAGCTTTCTTACCACCATGATCACTATTCTTATGTTTAATGAAGTTTGCGCAATTGTCAAAATATTTTCGACAAAGACAGCATTCATTCATTCCCAGGTTATCTGTTGCATTCGGCAAAGGGGCTATCGTCTTATCAATCAAATCTTTAGTAGGAGTAGCACCAACATTTGAAGTTTTAGTGGGATTAGCAGCAATCTTTGAAACAGCAACCTTTGAAGCTTTCGTGGGAGGAGTATCAACCTTCGAAGCTTTAGTGAGAGAAGTAGCAAGCTTCGAAGCTTTAGTGGGAGAAGTAGCATTCTTCAAAGCTTTAGTGAGAGAAGTAGCAAGCTTCAAAGCTTTTGTGGGAGAAGTATCAACATTTAAAGCTTTAGTGATAGTATCAACCTTCGAAGCCTTTGCTGAACTAGGAACAATCTCCTTTAAAGTCTTAGGGGGAGAAGAAACAACTTTCTCGGAAGCTTTTGCAGAGCTCAAGGCAACCTCATTTAAACTTTTAGCAGAACCAGAGACAACATCTTTTGAAGTATCAATCACTGAAAAATCCACAGATTTCTTTGAATTATTTTCAGGTACATCTGAAGGTAGCCTATCAACAAGGCCATTTGAAATTCTATCATCCATGTCACCGGTATTAATGTTAGAACAATTTTCGGTTTTATCCGAAGTAGTTACCATCTGATTGTTTTTACTGATGTAATTATTATTTCTTTTATCAACATCAATGCTGTTTTCTGTTGGTGCGCTGGGTGGTTTCTCTACGTTCGTTTTATCATTGTCCGCATTTGGTTCCAATGGTAAAAAAGGTAGAATTTTGCCGTGCACTTTAATCATATGTGCCTCTATTCCATTAACTCGGAAGAACTGCCTGGGACAAATACTGCAACCATAGTGGGCTGTCTGCACAGAGTTGGTAGTGTGTTTGTTTTCAGCCCAATGTATCAGACTGCTGTGAATTCGCATAGCGCCAATTGTGTTGAAGGTCCGGTCGCAATCAGGACAATGTACAGATCCATCTTGAGGCTCGATAGTCGGCTGCAGATTAGCAGTATCAGAGTCAGGTTCTTTTTGAAAATCTGTAGTCGTACTCGGTGCTGAAGAATTAGGTGTAGACTTCACTGTCTAAAACAAAGCATTCCGAAACACTCGGGTTTAATGAAAAAAGTAAGGATCAAAAATCAAATCAAATAATATTGTCAACATTCAAAAGCATTTACTCTAAATAAATTAACTAATTGGACATAAAATGTTCTATCAACTTTAAAAAAATTCATTTAGCAAATTTTACGTGTTATATCCAAAACATTTTTGTAACTTTTGCAAAGACAGATACATTTTAAATATTTTCTTTTTGCCATAAGCCTGACATGCCTTTCAACTAGAAATGATAATACTTTTACTTTACTGTATGACACTTAAATATAACATAGTTATCTAAAGTGAAGGAAGCTCATATGTAAATATTTATAGTTTAATATAGAATTTTGGATAAGATCTGTTTCGGATATAACTTTTTTCAATATATTCCTAAATATACACATGATACACTTGAATATATAGTATTGCATATTTATAGATATGCATACAGGTGGGTTTGAAATATATTTTTAGCGGTTAAAAGGTAGTCTAAATTTTACTAGCGTTCGGCCAGGCACATTAATATGACAATGTTTTGTCTTTTACTGTACTCCCAATGTAAAAACACCTCTAACAGTATATCGATATCGGTGGGTATATTTAATATTATTAGGTGCCTGTATAAGAGCAATATGTGTTTGTTTGATTATTACCATTTTTGACAACGAAAATTACAAACAGCAGAAATCAGGGGAGGATACTACAAAGAACATTTAAATGATAATAGAAAATGTCTAAAAGAGAATTGTGAGAACACCCAAAACAATAAACTGTCTTGGCATGCTCCATGCAAACTGGTTTCTTGTATTGTTCACACTGGTAGCGAGTCTTTCGATCTTGGTGTCCTCTGCTTTGACATGTCTCGCAACGCCTGCGACTTGGTTGGTGCTGGTTATCCACTGCAACTGGAGCCACTACGAGGTTCATAGTCATTTTGGTGTGTCTGGGTGGAGCGTTGGCGGAGAAGAGGTATTGGCAGCGGCTCAAAGAGCATTTTCATCTTGAAACGGTAATGGCTAGAGGATTCGTTTGTGTTCATGCGCGTCACAATTGCAATATTTACGGCCATCTTCGACACTTGCGCTGGCTCCGATGGGCGCGCACATATGTGTCCAACCTGTCTACCCCTGACTTAGTAGCATTGCACAATTTCCGGTTTTTCACTTTGCACATGGTTTCCATAGGAATGTTTAGTAGACAATAAAAGCACAGGTTTGTTCGCTTTATCCCAGGAGCATATAACCTACTTGTATGTATTTAATGTAATGCTGCGAATTCTTCTTCTGACGTCCTCTAGTGTTTTTTCTGCTAGTGGAACATCACAATAGTTGCTGCGGATTGTTCCAACCATACTAGTACGTGCTGCTTTCAGTTGATCACTTAGGCTAACAGAAGCAAACCAGGTGTCCATAGTTATATTTCTGCCAACAGCCTAGATAAAGCCGTGCAATATGCACCACAATAGAGTCACTGAGCCACCATTTTCTAGTTCTGGAAGCGTTGCTGCACCTATATAGACCAAACAGAGCAGGAAAAACGTATCCTCTGTATCCACAAGCCAAAATATTTTTATCCCAACCTTGCCTGGCTTGCTCGGGATGTACTGTTTGAACCGGATTCTTCAGTGGAATTCAATGAGCTGCTCATCTATACACAGTAGAGTATGTGGTTACGTAGTCAGTTTCCAAGTTTCTGTTGAAGAGTTAAACCACATCTAGAATGGGAGCCAAGGGATCAGTAACATTAGGTAGCACCCTAATGTAAAATCTCAAGGCAGGTTTAATTTGTTGGAGCGCTTACAACTCATTACTGCTCTGAAGATTGATTACTATCTTTCGTATCCCACAATTCACAAGTATTTCTATGTCTGCAATCAAAAAACGACGTCCATTTCCACTGCAGATACAGGCTTCCAAAGTGCAATTCGACGACCTTCTCGATTTGTGTGAAGTAATGTCAGTTCTATGCAATAGCCAAAATACACCTGAAAGCTTCTATGTCTGTTTCGGGGTAAAAACCAACAGCTTCCACCTCGTTCGGTCCTGCGTTTGTCTCACCAGTTCTTCTGTGCACCACTACTTCACGTCATCCAACCACATTCTCTTCCTCTCTTTCCAAGCAACATTTCATTCTGAATGCCATTAGCTCTAATAATATGACCACAATATTGCATCTTTCTTTTTCGCTTTCTTGTAGCAGCTGCAGTCTGTGTCCTCCTCTAGTCCTAATACGCTCAATTTCCTCCCTGTTGGATGTTCTACTTGTCCAGCTAATCTTCAATAATCTCCTGTATAGCCACATTTCTAAACTTTCAATCCTTTTTTCCATTTCTGATGATATTGTCCACGTTTCGGATGCGTATAATAGGGAAGAGATAATGTAACAGCGAACAACTTTCAGTTTAGTAGTAATTTTTAAATATAATGCATGTTCGAAAAAGTTGTCCTGGCAATCTGAATTCTTCTCTTCATGTCGTTCTTGCATTTGCCATTACTTGTAAACAATTGCCCCAGGTAAATAAAGCTGTCGACCTTCTCTAGGGTGCTTGCATTTACTGAGATGTTACTAAATTCAGCTGTTGTGTTTTACCGACGGTCATCACTTTCGTCTTTTTGGCATTTATTCTCATTCCTATACTTTCACCTTTTTCATTCACGATGTTAATCAAATTTTGGAGATTTTGTTCATTCTCTGCAACTATTGCAGTGTAATCTGCATATCGCAAGTTATTAATGACTCTTCTATTAATCGTGTAGCCTTTTGTCTTTTACTTTATGAAAAATGTCCTCTGTGTATCTACTGAACATAATCGGGGACATTACACATCCTTTACACACCTTTTTCAATCTTGATATTTTCTGAAAGCTATCCATTAAAAATTCATCTTAAACTCAAAGTCTGATTATATTTTCTAGAACACCCCTTGGCATTTTTAAAAATTTTGTCTTCTCTTTCATATAAGATGCTGAATTGCATTGTATATTTCTACTAGATGAATTTACCTTTGTAATCGTACATATATACACAATATAAATAACATGATTGACTTATTTTTATAAATTAATTATTGGCTTGTTATTTGAGCAAAAAATACAAATTTATTACACTATTCACTGGAGGTATTAAAAAAAGTAGTAGTGACATAAAATCTTTAATCTTTTGTTGAAATAATTTTTAGATGCTATAATTGAATTCAACTTCATTTATTTAGTCAGAGTATGTAATAATATTATTTGTAGACATACATTATTTTATATGAGTCAGCTCTCTATAACCATTCATTACTCTAGGGTTCAACTACTATAATAGTAGTTGAACTTTACTTTCAATTCTGAGTGTTCAGAGTCAGATTGATTAGTACATAGATATCGAAATTTGTCATACATTCTAGTTGTAATTTTATAAAATGACTGCACACATAATGCAGCTGTATTGTATAATGTATGACTGCAGCTGTATTGTATAACGTATCATAGCAAAAAACGGACAGCAGCGATAATATAAGATTTGATATTTTCTATCGGGCAGTTTTTTCATAGTTTGAGATTTGTGTGTAGGTAATGATTTTACTAGCTACAGAGGAAGCCAAAACATTTTTGTTTTGACACAAGGTGTATGATACTAACAATGTATAATAGTAATAGTCATCCACTTGCTTAGTAAAAGGCTATACAAACTGCTCATGCATAGCATACTCAGTTTAGATTAGTCATCTAGTGGAAACAGTAAACATTTTATCTTATAAGTATGTGTAAAACTAAAATAAATTGATAAGGCTCACGTCGTATATTAATGATGAATAGATAAATGAAAAGTGTGGCATCGACGTAGAAAATAAAGTTTTATTAAAATAGAAAAAGTTAAGAAAAGTTTTCGGATCACACGATCCCTTTCAATTGAAAATGTAAAAAAAACAGATTAAAATTAGAACACTAGAAAGCCATTGAGACAACCGTACATACAGGGTGAATTTTAAGCAACGCCCGATTTTTAATAATAACAGATTTGTAGAATAATTACATTTTTATTAGCGTAAATAATAAATCAGAAAAGAATTAAACATAAACATAGTACATAGTACAATATACAATATAGTACAATATTCAGTCTATTAATACAGCAGAATCATGTATTATGTTGTTCAAACTGCTCCTCACTACATCGGCACACGTGTGAAATCTGGTAGCTACGGAACGGCAGACCTTCTGAAAAAGTTCTATGTCGATATTGCGAATTTCTTCTTCGACAAACGTTTTCAGTTGGCGGATTGTTAAGGGGCCTCGACCGTAAACGTTATCCTTCAAAAAGCCCCAAAGAAAAAAATTGGGAGCTGAAAGGTCTGCAGATCTTGGAGGCCATTCAGATGGACCCCGACGTTCGATCCAGCGATCGGTAAAATTTTCATCCAACCACTCACGAATTTGTCTTGCATAGTGGATTGGGGCGCCATCCTGCTGGAAAATACAATCTTGGTGTCTAACGCGCGGACAAAAGTATGTCTGAAGGCAATACCAATGAGTTGATTTATAGAGTCTGGGCTCACGGATTGTACTATAGATATCATTGAAATATTAATATCCTTAGTAGTAAAGTACAATTTATTGCCGTTTGGTGATCTATGATACACTGATTTCTATACTTATTACAATAAGTGGGTAAAAATCGATGGATCTACACCAGCCGGTCAAAAAAGAACATCTAAATCTTGGTGGTAAAATTAGGATCGTTCCAATAATCAGCCGCAATCTTTCATGACCTACACCCGCTTATCCAAACTGGCTACTAAAGGAAAAACACACATTGTTAAGTCTCTTTACAAAATTTAATTCCATTTCAATCCCAAAATCATGATTATGTATAACAAATCAGAAGACTAACAAACAATATTAAAATGATGAAAATTGATCAAACTGGTCTGTGAAATAGTCCATAAACGGCTATTGATAGAAGGAGGTTATCAACATGTAAAGTTCAGTCCACAATAAACCAGCTTGAAATTATTATTAAAAGAGTAAGACTTTCCTAGTGCCAAGATATCTACAGGGTGGCGCAAAAGATACCGGGCAGTGTTTATTTTTTTTAAATGCAGCTGAACAGAACACGTTTATTTAGTAAGTAAACATCAATTGAGCATAGGATTAGGATTAATGAAACATGAATATGTAATTACAAGTATTCGAACTGTCCTTTAACTTCCAAGCACCGACGCGCTCTCCCTATCAGCGGAAAAACAAACCGTTCCACAAAGTTCTGGAGTTTTATCGCGGAAACTGGCAACGATCTCTGGTTGTTCAGATGTTGAAGAGGGCATGATCATGCAGCCTTTTATGGAGTTGTTGATCACCCTTCAAAGGAAGAAATGCGGAGGTGTTGGGTATGGAGATCAAGTTCTCCACAACGTCCAACCCATCGATTCCCAAAGCGTTCACATCCATCATGCTGAAACCAAAGCGCTCGCCAATTTGTGGCTGGATAAAAGTGATCTTGAAGAAGTGCAACGTGGTAGCTTCGACCACTGACTGTTCCTAGGAAGAATGGTGGCCCAATTAACCTAACTAAATACAGCCCAAATACTGCCCGGTAACGTTTGCGACACACAGGTGTACAAAATATGATTTAGGAGTGGTTATTAATAAAACTTCACGTTCCATCTTGGAAATACTTATACAAAATTTCGTAGAGCTTATATACATATTGCTGGAATTCAGATATACAAAATATATCATTACTGATAAAACAACCAATTATAAAGAAATTGTACTTTAACTAAATACAGCGATAGCTGTCAGAATACGTGATGTAGAGCTGTTCAAAATGCAGCGATTAATTAGCACCTCATTGTTCGTTGTACAAGTTGGGCATAGAGATTAATAATATTTGCCACTTCTTCACCGATAGCCAGCGTTCTGCAAGTCTTTCAGTAAAAATAACGGTCCGATCGAAAGTGATGTACTATCGGAAAAGAAATCTTTTCAAAAATCAATTAGGCTGATCTAGAGGCCCGATGACGTCATCAGGTCGTCCATTAAAATGCACTTTCTTCAAAATTTGATCTGTACAGCCACCAACAGCAAAAAATCAGAAATCTTAAAGAATATTGATTTTATACATTTTCAAAAGATTTGAGAGGAAAATTCTTAGGAGGCTACTGGAAACATCCATTTTTGATCTGATATAGCACAACTTTTATCGATTTTTTAAACAAATTTCACTTTTGTGTCCAATCAGCTAATTAAATTCGGTCCAATCGGACTGAAAAACAAAAAGCAAAAGGTGAAATTTGTAATAAACGATGCGGAATTTTACGGAAGACCGTTACAAAATTTCAACCATACTAAGCGACCACCCATACTAAATGGTCTTGTACGTAGCCATGATTCACAGTAAAATGCAACCAAAGGGCAAGTAAATATGGAAAAAATTGGAATCTTGCTAATAGGTACATAAAATACGTAGAATTAAAATAATGGAATCCTGATACAATATAAGTAATATAAAATCTAATATTTACACACCTTCCGATCACTCTATCTAATAAAAAACAGGCTTTCCTCTCTTTTATGCGTAAATTTTATATTGCTCAGGCTGTGATTATGCCTGGCTGATGAGGCCCAACAAGGCCGAAACAGCTGTACTGGGCTATCA
>JAUYWI010089886.1:0-12379 GCA_034780595.1 Parotoplana pacifica | reverse complement strand
CGTTCTGCCAAGGTGGTCAGTCATTACCGCGTAAAGACTGATTACTTTGTCAGAACGGGTATTGACTAGTCAATACGCGTTCTGTCTGATTTCGGGTATTGACGGTAACAACATATATATAAATATTGAATAGCTTGTCTAATTTGAGAAGCAATGCCATGTATTGAAAATTGTGCTTAGTATAATAAAAATACATATTAATTGAAAATAATAATATAGAAATTATATGATTTGAAGAATAATTTATAAGTGAATTCAACGCTTTTATTTTTAATATTATGCAGGGCTGCAAATAGCGGTATCCCGCGGGACACCAAATGTTATGTGGTGGTATCCCGGTTGGATATCACATTTTTGTTAAAAATGTATTTGTAACTTATATATTAATTTTAAGCCATGAAATTAAGGGCACTTCAAAACCGAACAACAAACCCTGAAACTGAATCGAATGACATAGCGGGAACTCAGCTTCTTTTCATTACCATCAAGGCGGGATGGACAAACGGACATTCTTCAAACTGAGGCAGAAGAACCTCTTAAATTGCTGTATCAAAGATTCAAGGTTCCTCTTATTACGGCAGCCTATGATCACGGCACCGCGGTTTCCGAGCTGATAACAATGGTTCAGATTTTTAAACCGTAAGAATGACATTTCCGACACCAATGACATTCTATCTTAGAGTAGGCATCAATAAGGGCTTTCTCGTTATGCTCCAAATGTGTCAATACTGATTCGTTGATCTTAACCCTTCCTATATCAAGCAGTGATTGCAAAAGAGGTTTCTATGCAATGAAACAAGTTAAAACAAATGACCGAAACTGCTTGACAGCAGAAAATTTATTTCATCAGCAGCAGCGAAATTGAAGATTTCGAGACATCATTAGTTCTACACTTTTTGGAGGGAAAATCACGCCGTCGAAACCACAGGAAAACAAGTGTACTCCCGAGAGATGAGGATATCGTAGACCTTTTGGCAGAGGAATCAGTAATAATTAATTATTTACTTTATATTTTACAACTAAAGACTTACCTCACGATACATATTAATTATATACCTTAACATATACTTAATTACTATTACTCTTATGAACATTTTGGTTATTAATACCGACCTATAAATACAACTTTATTCCCAGAAAAAAATGTTTGCAGCCCTGTTATGGACTAATCTATGGCCTTTTTTAGATTTTATACTGGGACTTTCCAAAATGGTCAAATGGATAGCCAGTTAGAATCTGTGTGATGCGTAGTTGTTCTCAACACATTTTAAATCTCTGATAGGACCCTGTTGATAATCCACCAAGTGACACCTTGGTAGCCTTGAAGATTTTGAATAATTTAAGATGGCTGCATCAATATTGAAGTCGAAATTGCAGCTAAAGTAAGCAATTTAGACCATCTAAATGTATTAACATCGAATAGAAATGTATGCCTAAAGTTTACGAAAAACATATTATGACGTGATAGACTATATAAAATGTCAGGAACGTGGGAAAATAATATAAAAATAAATGTATTATAGCAACAGAAAATTCTATAGACACAATCAATTGTCCATGCAAAAAATAAACGACGCATAGAATAAATATATAGGAAAAGTTTCAAATATAGGCTCCAAAATACTGGAAATATAGGAGCCATAATAGAAACCATCGTCACATTGAAAATATAAATTCATTGTGGCAAAAGCCGAAACATTATGTACCTGTCGAATGTTTTTCATTCACTGAATCTCAGCTTGTCTTTTTCTTTCCAATGTTGATTCGTTCATTTTTTGGCAAAATGGTTCTAAAATGAAGTACACAATTATAAAAAAGGTAAGAAAGTAAACGCTAATTGAATTTAATAAAAGATCCATTTACCCTTGGTCACAATACTTTCCATTAACTAATTTAGTACACAGCTACCTGGAAAACATTCACAACGATGTGGTCAGTCAGATTTGAACTGCCTTCCAGTGATGTAAGCGGATCCGATGTCAACGTCGGTTAAAATGGTCCATTCTACTATGGAGTCGCATCCGAGAATTTCCAAACTTTGGTCTTCTACTAGTGGTTACGGGAATCCAGTAGGAGTAATACCATTCGAAGATCCATGGAACATAGTCCATACATCACGAACAGCCGCTAACTTGTCTTTTTGCTGATGAGCTCTTTGAGTTAGTCTATTAGCTAATGAAGCGAAACTTTTGACCAGGGGTGTATATCAAATAGTAAATATATCTTATAGTGATATTTTAACTATTACATACTAAAACACTTTAATATATTATTTGGTACAATATAAAACGTTTTTACACACTATCTTTTAGTCGTCAGATGACCACAAATGACCTTGAAAATACATTTGAAAACAGGTGATACTATGTTTATATTAAATCAAATATATGCTCTGCAAACAGTATATTAAATAAATCAGAAGAGAAGCCCCTCCGGATTGAGAGTGAAGGGTGTCCAACCACACGACCAGCACTGTACAAAAGATTAGGTGCTTAGAACCATTATTATATCCACAGCAACTACTGGAAATAGTTAGCTTTGTTTTGGTATGGGAAGCATAACTACTTATAATGATCAGACAAATGCAAACATGGACAGAACTTGTCACAAATATTCACATGACTGAAATGCAGAGTCTGGCTCATACAGAAGAAACAAAATATATGCTCAGTAATAAATTTCAGGCTCTTAAAAGGCTTAAGATATATTCTTTATTTAAACTCTGAAAATCAGTATCGATTTTTTTTTGTCACCAAATTTCTAGATTTTCTAAGTAGTCTGTCCTACCGAAATTATGATTTAAAAGCAGCCGTCAAAAAGGCTATATGTGATGATTTTGACTTCTTCGAAAAACACATTCCCCCCAGCATTAAAATACAAAAAAAACAACAGCTTACCTTAATTAATTTCTATCCAATAGGTGTATAATAGTAGTTTCTTTTCCAATCACTCCTCAAGAGATAAAAGCTTCGATTTCCTAGAATACAATAATCAAAAAATATTTAATATAGCATACATTAACTCAAAAGATATTCTAATATCAAACTCATTGCCTTCTTTTTCAAAACTGAAACAAAATTTCAGCCCTATAATAGCAATCAACAATGGTAAAGTATGTTGAAAAAACACCGGTGGTTTATGTTATTGTATATTTTACTAGAATTAAACTGAAATTTAGTACACACAAAGTTAATTGAAGGCATCAGTTTAGTAACAAATTTGAACTCCCTTGAAAAATATCGTTTTTTCTAATTCTAGTAAAAACTACACAAAACATCAAACCGATGCCATCCCACAAATACATTTTTACAGGAATTCAAATGTCATCAGTTGTCTACAATTTTAAAAATACCAGTATATCAATGATTGTCCTAAGTCTGTTTTTAAACCCAACATTTTATTTTTTGGCTATTATTAGAAAAATCTGGGAAAAGTTAGGAAACAAGGACTCCCAGCGAGAGACGCTAACGAGGGTCCTCCACCAGAAAAAATAGATTGCATTTCCCAATAATAAATAGTCAAAGACTCAGATCCTCAATATCAGTGTTCACATGCTAACGTAGGGTGCCAATTCTAAAATCTATTAAAATTTAGACTTAGCAGCCGCATTGTTTTCTTTACACATAAAAATATTTAAGACGTTAAAGGACAATGGTTACACTTTATAGCAGATACTATTAAGTCTATTAATTCTATAACAGCCCCACCATATGGTGGCCGAGAAGAGTCAAATTATATTTTCATTTTTTTGTTTGTAAATGAAATGAGAACGTAATTGCTTGTTTGAGTTAACCCTTTACCATTGCAATTGCTTTTTAATGTCTTGATGTTCCCCTTCTTATCTATGGAGTTTGGAACACAGATACCTGGAAACATTCATCGGCAAAATGTTTTAAAAATCAATAGTATCGATTTTTAGGCTCTTAAATTTCATAAATTGCGAGTTCCGGTCATTTATAAGCCAACCATCATGTTTGTTCTCTTTTTTGTTATTGTTCGTCCACAACAATAAATATACAAAAATAATAGGAGATCCCTATCAACCCTATCATTGGCCGTTTCATCAGTTAAGTCTTGTTCAGAATAACATGTACCACACATGTATATATTGCTGTAGTGCCTATTGTAGAAGAAAACTGGTTGCTTCAGGTATGAGTATCGCCAAATACTGGCTACTATTACACAGATGTCTGGTTATGATTTTAAAATGCCGAAACCACATTAAATTAAATAATGGCATATTAACATTCTGCATACCTAAATTTTACAGACTTTAGTAGACATGTAACAGATAATTTTAAGAATGGTGAATACCAACAAACAGAAAAGAACAGTACATTTGAATATTTTGGATTCTAGATTACTACATTATAATCTATTTTTGCACTGTATTTAGTTAAACTGGATTGTTTTATCACTTGTTTAGAATAAAATTCACCATATCCAACACCTATATAGTCTTGTTACTCATATACTCAAGGTTCAGTTTCCTTCAAAACCTTCTCATTACTTTTTCAAGACATTGCAAATATAAGGATACCCAAGAAGAAACGACGTTCTGACAATCAAAAATAATGTAAATCTATGCCTTCATTTCATTCCTATTCAAGGACTACAAGCACACTTAAAAAAATCCGTAAAAAAACGGACAGTAGGCCGGCATTTTGTTTCACGGACAACCGCCCGTTTTAGGGCTTTTTATATATCTATACAATGTAAAAAATCCGTAAAAAAACGGACAGTTGTCCGTGAAACAAAATGCCGGCCTACTGTCCGTTTTTACGGATTTTTTTACAGTGTAGATTTAGATTGTCAGGACGCCATATTTTCTAGGTACCACAATAAATCAAAACATCTATGCATATATTTTAGTTAATATTAATAATCTAAATCAGCTTTAGCAAAGTTCTAAAACAATATTTTCAATTAATGAATGCTAGACTTGAAGCTAATCCCTAAATTATGTGCTTGATTGCACCTTGTGTTGGTACTATTGTGCCAAAGTATCACAGTTTTATCCTTTGTTTTTTCATCTACTCTTCAGTATCAGATATAGCTTTTTGGTGAGGCAAAAAGTAGAATGAAATCGTTACTGCAGACAAACAAAAAACTATAAAAATATTTGACAAACATCATAGAATTGATAATAATGTGACAAAAGAAGTGAAAAAATGGCTTCAGCATAGAAACAACAGCTATTCAAAATCAAAATAAAACTATGAAATGATGTGTATCTTGTTTAATAACCAAGCTGAAGCATGATAAGATGGTTATTCAATTTCATCCAAAAAAACATTAAACAATCTAGTTCGAAATCAAATATACAAAATAAGAAACACCAAGAAATATGGTGCAGGACTTAGGAACCTCAAAGGTGATATATGCAGATATGAATTACATCTTCTTCATAATCAGGGTTACAAGAAATATTCTTGCTACATTTGAAGCAGCATTTGGAAATAAATCTTCAACTCACTTGTAAAAGCTTCTCAAGATTTTGTGAAAATGCCTTGTATCAAAGTATTGCCAAGGCAATCAACATGCATGGGAATTAATCGTAATCACTAATAACAACCATGCTGAATTGTAGAAAGCTAGTTACATCAATATATTTACATGTTCATAAATTCTTTGAGGAACAATAATTGTCTTCTTAAACTAAACTAAAGAACTTTCCTGGGAAATAAAATGGATGTCACCTCACACTGGAAATAATCGATTTCAACAGGTTTCTGTAACTTGAACTAATAATTTCAAATCATAGCTTTTCTGTCAAAAATGTCCCTTAAATAAAAGCCATTTCTGATTACTTTTACAAATTGAAACCGCAAATCACAATTATGTATAATGAATTCATATTTACGTCAATCATATTTTGTGTAGAAATGTCATGACTATGAAAATAAACCCAACATTTCAGATCAATTGGTATACATAACAGGTTAGATGTTTTTGAAATATGTAGAATAAACTGGTTGACACAATAAATAAACATCTTAGGGTATGTGTGACTTAAACCTAAAACAATAAATTTGTTTATTTAAAATTAATAATTTTTACATAGTATATATTGTAAGGCATTAAAATAGTCTTTCATCTAGTATATATTTTAGTGACTGACACTTTTATTCTGCAAAAGTAATAAACGTTTAGAACTTTTACCTAATTTGGAGAACTAATACGTGCTTGCTGGATTATAAGTTTCAAAATGATGGATTTTGTAACCCTTTCATTTAATGTACTCTACTTTCCATTTTGCATTATTTATAAAAGATGACTAGTCCAGCTAGCTGCAGGTTAAAATATCTTCATTATCGTTACAAAAAAGTGGTAACTCAAATCCCAAAATATGGGAAATCATTTCTTGGTATTAGCGCAAATAGTAGATGTCGTGTTGAATGGTACCACAGTGTTCAGAAATAAAATAAAATGTCGACACAAAAATATAATTTTATATGTCGATAAACTGAGTTTAATAACCCTTAGATCTCGATTAGAATTTAGAAATATTTCTGAGCAAAATATGGTAGTGTTAGAGCTAATTTCCAGAAATTATTTCATTTATTTTAGGTTTGAACTAACGCACTTATTTGTCTTAAACGATCCCAATAAATGTAAAATCATGGCCGCCATGGCGGTAACTGGATTATAGCATTTCAATGTGTATTTATGGTTCCATAGACTTGTTGCAAATTTTTACAGACAAAATTATTGAGTAGAAAGGAAATGATGATAATTATGTACCTCGTACATAAATGTGGTATATAGTACTTCAATTTCAATTATGACAGAGTCGCTCTAGATATTTTAGACTTTGATGATTTCAAACTACAATAGAAAAACAAAATAATGTTTAGGATTTTCAGCTTACCTTGCTGTTGCATATATTCATTAAATTGGTTGAAAAACAACTGAATTTGGAAACTATTCCATTTCAAAGCTGGAATATATTATGTTCTGAACAAAATGGATATCTTGTGAACTGGAAATGAAGCATACTTACACAGACAAAGCATTTAAAAGTTTGATAAATAAAAGTAGGCTCCTTAATGATCTGGAATTATATATAATAATATTGACATCATTATATTAGTATTACAGACATAACTATTAGAATTTCAAAATATCCTTTTTCGTGTATATAGTTTTCAGCATGTTTAAAGGCTGACTTTATAAAAATTTTAACATGGTTTTTAAAAGTTATGTTTACAACATCAATTGTTAAAATAAAGAAAAGAATCAAAATAATATTTCATACAGATACCTGCCCATTGGTTTGATTAGACAATCAAATGTCATACACTCTGATGTATACCACTAAGTAAAATTGAAAGTTGCTAATATTAACCATGTATATAGTTTTGGGTTTTAGGTCTGGAGTTTTTGGTGATCAAAAAAGAAACTTGGAAAAACTGTATTACAGAAAATCAAACTTTAACTTTGATCCTAAACATCTAAAGTTGTTATTGGTTATAAAACAGCATAGACAAAATGAATGACAACGGAAGTTATATAATATACGGGCAAAGAATGCTGAATTAGTGTTCACAGTAACAAACAGAGCATTATAAATTATTATTAAAAACATGTAATCTTTTAGATATAATTGTGGATATCTATTTGGTTCAGTATTAGCTAGCTGAAATAAATTTACATTTCCAGACTGCAGCCTAAGCATATTGATGAATTTTTACAATTTAGTTTCAATTAAAAATAACATTTATACAAACCAGTCATATTCAGAACTTGTATTATAAAGTCGATCAATAAAAATTTCCTTATATGGTAATAACTTTAATATATTTTAGATACACTGATTTGCAAATTATATGCTCCTTTTTACTGTAAAATAAAGCTAAGAGGTTGATACCAAATTCTATAGTTTAGCTAACAAGCCTAAGATCTAGGCAGTAATCGATGGTCCGGCATTACTTTTTTATCCTAAAAATAACGTATGTCTAATGTCTACAATACAATCACATTCACAAATTGATGAATTCTAGGTAAACGCTCATTGGCTTTTAAAAATACATCTGCAGAATTAATAATTTTTTTACGAAAAAAATAAAACTGACATTTATTTGCAAAGCAGTGTATATAAAAAACAAAGTGGCTTTTAATGACTTTCAAAATAATGAACAATAAGATCTTTCAGATTTACACAATAGAAACAGGAGTTTTAATTCATGAATCACAAGTTTAATGAGTATTTAGGATAATTAATGCACTATATTATATAAAAAAATAAAACAAATTTTATTACCCTAAACTGGTCAGATGATGCTCTACTGGCGGGGAATTACACTTTGAATTAATTTGGATGAAATTTGGAAACAGGCAACAAGAAAAGGGTTCGAGTTGATGCAAAAATTAAATATTTACATAACCGAAAGGTAAACTATATTCTTCTAATTATATGATCATAAATAAATTGATCCCAAGCAAAAAAAAATTTTTTGAACAAAAATGAGACACAGAAATCATTTAGGGGCATGTATACCAAATGTCATGCAATTCAATTCAAGGAAAATATATAAGTGTAAATGTAAACGTATTTGAATTTTTACAATAACTTTTAGTGTAATTAATATAACCCCAAGAATCTTTTGCTAAACATACAATACACTACTAAATATCATATCTATCTTTAATTCTAGAAGTAATTGTCACACATAGTAAGGAAATCATTAGAAGGAATAAGACTTATTTTGTTTCAAAATAAGTCTGCTAACAACTCTCCATTTCTCAAAGATAAAGAAGGTTGTAGCAAGCTCTCAATAAAAAATGCTTAAGAACAATAATTACAATTTCTGAATTACAAATTTGCTGTACATCTGTACCTTA
Source organism: Parotoplana pacifica (assembly GCA_034780595.1). NCBI lineage: Eukaryota > Metazoa > Platyhelminthes > Proseriata > Otoplanidae > Parotoplana > Parotoplana pacifica. Next base: position 3,535 of record JAUYWI010089886.1, on the reverse strand, counting down.
CCATTAGCTGGAATCAGTTTTGTAAGTAGTTTTTAAGACCACTATAAAATAACAATGCCCAAATAGAATGAACCATATTATATTCTTGAAATAATATCCAATGAGATTTAACTACCTATTTGGTGTGTATGAATATCTGAGAGTATGCTCAGTGCTCACATTCATATATTAAATATATCTTTATTTATCCCATATGCTTTAAATGGATGTATTTCTATTGTAGTATTTACAAAAATTATTCAAGGGCCACCATATCTTTTAACAATATTTAAAAAGCAAAAGCTATGTAGTTCTGAGTCTGACAAATTGGTAAAAACTTGGATATTATGAATGGTGGACTATATTTTAATGGAATTAAAATAGCTGAACAATGAAGTAGAATATACATTAATAAGTACATGAAATCTAGTGCCACATGATTAAAGTGAAATCTATGTTCTGAAGAGTTAGTTTTTAACTCACTGAATGTCAAACGGAAACTAAATCATAACTCACAAATATAAATATACAAGATAAAATAAAGTTTTCTTTTTTAGTCAGTCAGGTGCAAAAATACCTGTTTCCAATTAAAATTATCCTCCTATTGTTGCAATTTCCGTTTTGTTCCCTGTCTTTGACCTCCAGCTTTAGCAGCAGCAACCTCGCTTTCTTCCAGTATTGGTCGTGGACTAAATGCTAATTTAAAGTGAAATGAATGCTTCGACTCTTTTGTAATTGGCAAATGATTTGAGAGGGCAACTGCCTCTAATGCATCGCTAATAGTATCCCATTCAACCAGTCCTATGTAAAAAAAGAATATTTGGAACTAAAATAGAAGTAATTAATATAATCAGATACTAAAAAAACAAAACAAGATCTATAATATATACAAATAATTTCTAGAACTCAAAAACAGATAAAAGTACCAACATAATATATTGATATAGAACACAAAAATAACAGAACCATTTGAGGCCAGGCTGAAAATGATGAATACCGCAGTACACTAAAGTGCATAGGCTTTGTCCATTTAAGAAATATTTTTATTATTTTAAAATACGTTAAAAAATTATGTATTCATATGATTTATTCACTAACATATCATTTACAAAGGAAGTAGGTATATGCATTCTCAATATCAATACTTCGTATGGCCTCCATTGGCATCAATGACTGCTCCAATGCGTCGACTCATGCTCCCAACCAAGTTATTGATAACTGATTGTGGTATTTGTTCCCACTCCTGTAGCAAATAGTTAGCTAGCTGTTGCAAATTTTGGGGATGTCGTTGCTGAAAGCGTTGTCCAAGATGATCCCACAGATGCTCTATAGGATTCAGATCAGGGGATCTGGAGGGCCATGGAAGAATTGAGACACCACGATTCCATAGAAATTCTTGAACTCGATTGGAATTGTGGCTGCTGAAGCGTCCAGGGGAGTTGAGGATTTTCTTCATCTAGGAAACGTGTATGGATGTCAACGTAAGGGTTGCTTTGCCATCATGCCAAATGGCTCCCCAGACATGCACGGAACAACCACCAGCCTGGGATTTGAGCTTGATTAAATCATCACTCCAAGGTTCCCCGCGCTGCCTTCAGACAAGCTTCCATCATTGACAAACAAGCGGAATCTTGATTCGTCTGACCAAACAATCTTCTGGCTGCCAAATCACTCTGTTTTGACACCATTGAAAGCGTGCAACTCGGTTAGCTGGAGTAAGAAATGGCTTTATAGGAGAGCGGTACTTCTTAAACCCAGCCCTCTTAAGTCTTCTTCTAACTGTCTATTTCCCCAATGGCAAGTAGTGCTGGAGTACTAACTGCTTACCAAAGGTACACAAAATAATGACATTCTGAAATTACCCCACCATGGGTAATTACGGAAATTACATAAATATCCATTTTCTCATGCTTTGGGTAACAGATTAAATATTTCTGAATTTGTATCCAAGAAAGCAATGCTTGAAGTATGAAATTTGGGTCATCAAAATTGTAGAAACAGTTACCACACCTTACCAAATAATAAATTGCCTAACAATGTCAATCATTAAATGAACATTTCTTACTAAATCATTCACAACCCATTGACATTCAAAAACAAAACTTACCAAGAACGTTTTTTTGACCAGGTTTAAGTGGAAAACAAACTATTTTGTTAGGTGCTTTGATATTATGTTTAACATAAAGCTCCTTGATATTTTCAGTAGTGAAATCTGGTGGAGCATTGAAGAAATGTAAAGTCCTGGCCGGTTCCAATATACGAGACTTTGAAGCTACCATCTCATTTTTAAAACGATTATTAGGATCATCTAAAAAATGTAGGAATTTAAAACAAATTATAACTACCCTTAAAAGTTAAGAAAATCTCCATGATTACAAATATCAATTTCTTTAGCTTGAATTTCATAGAGATCATCTATAAGTACATACAGTTTACCCTCGATATAATGCCATTTCCGATTATTGCCATTACTTTTTAAGGAACAAATGGATTTCCATAATAATTATTCAATATAATACCAAAATTCCTTTATCACCAACCATTTCCTATGGAAAAAATGTCTGAAAAGCCTTTATTAACCACCCAAAGAGCAGGTTTATATTTAACAGCATTAAATCTAAATTTCAGACCATGCCACTCTATGTAGCTTTCTCAGATAGAAGGAAACTATAGTATGTATTCTTCACGGACAAATGGTGGTATTATATCAAGGTAACACTGTATATAAATTGGAGAATAAAATGTATTTTGGATAGCATTGCTACTTTTACCAAAATTGACAAATAATCAGTATAAAGATAAATCAGTAAAGATTCGTGCTGCTATAGTGTGATTAAAGTTACTAAATGAAAGTTAATATATTCTCTTGTTTCATGTGGTGAAATATCAACAAAATCATTTGGCATAAAGTAGTAAAAACTCTTAAGAATATTGGCATCATTCAAGGATTCCAAAATTAATTCAAAATATCTCAATGTTTATAATATTTGGCATTGAAGTACACAATTCTGTTGACTGTGGATCTTCTGGTGAAAAAGATTTTTGCCAGGCCCCCACCCTAAGATCTAAAAAAGAGTAGATTGGCCAAAAAATTAAAAAAGGATACTTACTAATATAACTTTTAATCAATGGAGTTCCATCATCCATATTAATAGGATTAGGATGATCCTGAACTTCTGTTTGTTTACTGCGACACACTTGAAGTTTCTTTCCAAACATGGTAATACCATCAAAATACTTCAAAACTAATTCAGCTGATGCCTTAGTTCCCATTTGTACCATTGCACATCCCTGACGGGACTTCAAAAATTTAATACGAGCAATGTTGCCATATAAACAAAATAAGTTAAAAACATTGTCACAATTCATTTGTTCTGGCATATTGTAACACATGACTACAACACCTTCACCTTGCTCGAACACTGCTGTAAATTCAGACATTTTTTGCTTTTTCAATCCTTTTTGTTGAGCTAGCATTGCAGGCGACATTCCTTGGCATGGTGGTGGATGTCTTGAAAAAAAATCATCAGAATTTTGGTTTGATCCCATACCGACC
>JAUYWI010089875.1:0-12379 GCA_034780595.1 Parotoplana pacifica | reverse complement strand
AACAACAACAACAACAACAACAACAACAACAACAACAACAACAACAACAACAACAACAACAACAACAACAACAACAATGATCTTTGTTTTTACCAACTTAAACTTAACAACTGTTGATGGAACACCAATATGGCATAGAAAAGAGATATTTTTATTAATTTATGGAAACTAAACTATGGTTTTATGGTTATTTGACCACATGCAACCATATACCATCTTTGAGCTTTCATTTAATATAATTTTTTCTTAGCAACTGTTGCCTTTTCTTTTAAAGTTACTCAAGACTTTGAATTTTAGTATTTGATTTTAGACATTGATTCACTTTGTTTTCCCTAGATAAGTAATATTTTAAGATAATTGCTTATCTAAAATCATAATAAGTACCTAGTGAGAGCTGATTTTAAGTATTTTATGGTAAACATACAACCTGTGTTCTTCGTCTTCTCTTTGTCTAAAAATAATTTAGACAATGAGAGTACAATCTCTAAAGAGTTCATCAACTGAAATATCTGTACATTATCTCTAGGATGACTTTTATGTCCTTAATTGCTTTTGTTTTAAATAATTATTTTATTAGTCTTTTAAGAACACGTGTTTGCTAATTAGTATTGGATAAGTACGTATTTGTTAAATAAATAAATATATATGTATAGGGATGCAATACTTAGATTGTGATATTGATTAGTTGTTTTTAAATAATTAAACAGAAAAATATTTGTTAACTACTCTTTTATTGTAGAGGTCACCTACCTATTTGTAACCAGTTTATAAACAATAAAAAATGTCAAGTCCTACAGCCTACTATTCAATCAAGTGTGTTATGAATTCCCTTTAAAATATAAAGTAAAACTAATTAGCTAATATTTTAAAACATGACTGACAGATTGTAGGTTTATTTATTGGTTGAGAGGTTAAAAGTTAGGTAATATCAAATTGTTTAAGTATTAATTGCCTTTTACAGTTAGTCAAAATAAAACAAAATATTTGTTTAGTCAACCTAAATTGATTGAAATAGGCTACCTTAGGAAGTTGTATTGTTTCAATCTTGATAGCATGACATGGTAGTAGAGCACTCCACTCATACAACAATCTGCCAGGACGTAGAAGTTATTGTTATCTGCCACAATTAAAACTATTAATGGGGAAATATTAGGTGTTTATGAAAATGTGCACGCATGCCTACACAAAATTGATTTTCGCATCCAATTTCTATTATACGGTATGATGGTACAAACAAGTTAATTTTTCGATGGCAAGGAGGGATAGAACTACAGAGATAAAGTTAAGAGTACAATGCTTTCAAACTATTTTATTTATAAATCCAGATATTGATGCCTTTCAATCTAGCTGAATAGATTCTTAATCAATTGAACTACCACACACAGCACACAGATATTTTTGATGGTCTTCTTTTTAGAGAAGATTCAATAAATGCCGGTCTCGTGGGAGAGTTGTTAAATAAATAGAAAATGTGTTCATCGGGTGATGCTGAAGATAAAAGAGAACAAGACTCAAACATTTTATGAACATAATTCTTACTATACTTATAATAACGGCGTCCAATAAATGTTTTTAACTGCATTAGAGCAACTACCTACAGAATCAATTATTTTATTAGCAATGGTTTGATGCTCCGTTGCTACTAAGTTACATATCATTTCTATTTTTTTAAATATTTTGTTTTTGAATCGTATTTTTATGGAAACAATTATTGTATAGGTAGTATGTAGCTATATACGAAAAAAAACTATTTGAACATTAAATAGAAAGAATGCATTTCTACAAAATGGAGAGCTCTAAAGCGGGCAAGTGGACAAGAGTTTTTATTTCAAATTTACATGGCTCAAATTCTAAATGTAGAATCGGTCGACAAAATAAGTTCTTTTTTCTCTTGGCATAAATTAATACTTACCTACCTATTCTATGAAAATATGCCATAGAAATATGTATAAGGATACATCCAGAACTGTAAAATAAGTAGTTATTAATTAAAATAGATATTAATCCATTTTTAACAGATTTGTAATAAATTGGACCTAACACACTAACTATATAATATAAATTCCCATAAATTTAGGAAAAATCTGCTAACTCCCTGATGATTCAATCGTAATTTTATTAGTTTAATGAAAAGTAGATTTTAATCTAAATTCATATTTTCAAATGTCTTTTAAGCAGAATTTATATAATCATTTGCAACGTTGGTAAATGACTGTAAAGAGAATATTTTTTTTAAATTGTAAAATTTTACTCGTTTGTGAAAAACTGTTTTTACTTTAAATTTATTATTTTTATTCAAAACAGATAATTTGTTATTGCTTTTTAACACGAATGCCCCATAGTTTCGTCTAGTTAATGAAAATTATTTTAACGTTGACTTTTATGTTAGAGATAAAGTTAAATTTATTAAGATTTACTTTTGCCCATTCCTCTTACAACTAACTAATCCTTTAGACACTATAAAATTAAATTTCGGATAGTTTAGATCCGATTCTCAAATCATTAAACTTCGGATAAAACTATTCTACTTTCAGTCTAATAGATACTTAATAGTAAATCAGATGCATGATGAGAGTCGTAATAAAGGAATAGTCGTAGAGAAGTTATTCATAAAATACCCTTATTGATGAAGTAGTCAACTGCAAGTTGATAAATAATTTTTTTTAATGAAATAATATATGTAGATATAATTACAAATTAATTACAAGTAATATTAAACATCAAAACCATTTTTATGAATAGCAAGTAAATTGTTAGATGTTAAATGAGGACATTTTTCCGATATGTTTTTTTTACAAATGACTATTTCTTTGTACAATTTTTCTCTATTAAATTACGACTATTTGTATACAACTTTAGGAATTTTGTTTACCACTTTTTCTATTTTACGACTTACGTAGGTGACCGAACAATATATTTAATGTATGTTCTTTTTCAATTTTACTTCAAAACCGAAATTTGAGCTCAATCGACTTTACCATTTCTGAGATACATACATAGAAGGTGACAATATGTACACACCTTTTATTAGGGACGTCTAGAATTTTAATATAAATGTCACTGCGATTATATTTTAAAAAATTATTTCTATTTGTAAATTTAGTGAATAGACTTTAAATTTGGGTAAATTTGCTACAAAAGTTAAATAGAATTTATTTATTAAATATTTACTCAATTTTCTAAAATTTAGTAAAAATATGTAAAACCATATTATCCCGAAACTTTCTATTAAATTTAAAACAAAACACTCCTTCCCTTTTTACATTTCTATTTATAAAATACACAGATGTCCCTAATTTAAACATTTTAATGTTGGTCTCATAAAATTCTATTAAGTGTATTTGAAATTCACTTATTTTTTACATGAAGTTTCAACTTAAAATTATTATTGTGTTTAATTCTTTTTGACTTTTTATTACCTCCACTTTGCAACTGTTGATTAGCAGGAGCAACCTGTAGAATTATTGATTTTAATTACCTATTTAAAAAAAAAAATATCTTACACCACCTATTCTGAAAAGTTAACCAGTTCCAAAAATTTTATCACTGATAAAACCAAACTTAAATAAATATTTTTCTATAGATGTTGCTTTCTTTAAAAAGGGCATACAGTTTTGCAAAGGAAATATACTAAACGACGACAGTAAAAAAATAATTTGTTATTTTAAATAATATAAACAAAACTAGATAAAACTTCTGATATTTATCGATTAGAGGAAAAAGATAATCATTTTTTATCCACAATTGCATCTCACTAAAAATAACAAAAAGAAGTCATGAATAAAGTTTGCCTTCTCCAATTGTTAAAACCAGAGATCACTGTCTAGTGTCATCTTTTACTGACAGTATAAGCCGTGATGGGAAACACATCGGACTGATATTATTGTCAGTGATTTAATCTACGTAATAATAATAATTACGTGAGATCAATTTTCTTTCTAATTAGACATTACTGATCATATATTGCCCCATATTTTGGAGTATTTCAGACTTTTATCCCCATCATATCAAATAAAGTAAATAAATGTAGAATTTGAAATTAGTCAATATTGAATGGACTATGTTGGGTAAATAATGTACAAATTTCTGCATCCATTTGAAAACAGAGATTATATTATGTTTAAGTTAATACACACCTATCGACATTTCCTAATATCTATATAACAAATATACAATAAGTAACATCATAAACAATAACATAATGTTGCCCTATGTAATACATTAGGTACATTTTAGAAATCCCAGCCGCTTTCATTGAATCATAAAACAGTGAATGCTTACCAATAAAATGGTGCGATTCTATTTCTCAGTTAAAGTGACATAGGAAACTGTTGTCTGCAATAAACACTATGAAAATGAAATTAGGATCTTGAACAATAAACCAATGAAACGTATTTCTGCAACACAGAAAAAGAAGCTTGATAAACATTATTGAACCATCATTAATGAAGTTAATTCTGGTTCCCTAAAGACCTCATAATTGGCTTGATATGCTAAGCAGCAACACCAATTTTCGGAAATGCTCTTTCCCGGATATTCATATTCAGCAGATTAGCTGATGATAATGAAACCTTTCTAATTCGTGAGGTATCTATTTAGTATCTACCTATGTTGCTACAGAATTTCAGTGTGATACATATTCAATTAAATTTTGCATTCAGTCGCCCATTAACATCAGATACTCACTTCCATGTTTATTGTGTTTGAGGATTTTATTCTTTAATTTAGTTATTAGAAATATAAACAGCTACACTGTAGAAACAATGAGCACCGAAAATACGGAGATGGAGGTTCTAGAGCCTTTGACAAATACACCAAAAATATCTGCCGATACTACGAGGTTTTATAACTCCGAAGGCCTTGATGAATGCAGTTTCAATAATCCAGACCACGTAATTTATCCACCCTACAAAAAGAACAATGTTCTGGACTCAACAATTAGTTCCAATAATAATCTGTCAAAAAAGAATACTCACGATGTCATTCAATCAGTTACAATGGATCAGGTATCTCAAGGATTTGGATATAGTCTTCGAAATGTTTTACTTTCCTACTGTAGTTGGACAAGTGTTCACGGTATGCCACATGTGGTGCGGTCAGAGTATAGGGCCATTAGCTTTCTCTGGGCAGTGTTTGTGGTTATAATGCTGGTAGCTAACATTAGTTTAGTTTACATATTAGTATCTCGATATTATAGTTACAACACCATTGAAACAATCCAAACAGAAAGAAATGAAAATGTTGACTTTCCGTCTGTTACCGTGTGCAATGTTGACCCAGTAAACACCGACCGAATATCTTGTTTGAAAGACATGAAAGGAAAATCTCAGTATAACAAAAATTATTGTGCAGATCTTGAGTCGTTTACTACTATTTTGGACAAATATCCAGAGGTGAACAACTTCACCACGCACAATAGTTCCACCGTTTCAGAATTTGAGGATCCATCTAAGATCTCTGTGTTTTACCAACTTATCGGCATGGAGGCAGCAAACAAAATAGGACACCAAGAAAAGGACTTTATTATCAAAGATTTTTGCAACATCACCTACATTGACAAAGGATTAAATATGGTGCGCAAAAGTTGCCAACAAGCTCAGGTGATAATTACTCCACTGATAAACTATAAGCACTTTAATTGTTATACGCTGCATATTTCCAATAAAACAATTCGGGAACGAGCTATTCGCATGAGTATGGTGCTTTACTTGGACGAAGAAGTAGACTTCAAGTGCAAACCGTACTGTACCCATGAATTTACCGAATGGGGCGGGGCTAAAGCTGTTATTCATCCGCCGGAAACTTTTCCCCAGATTGACCGACGAGGTATGAACTTACTTCCAGGTGCTTCAAATCAACTTCTGATTCATGAAATTCGACAGTCTACCAGCCAAAACATTAGAGACAAACGCTGCATTACTAATCCAGGTCGGCTTAGCATCTATGACTTTAACCAGAACGAAACGCATCACACACGACTTTTGAATTACACTTCAGAATTGTGTTCTGAGTTAGAATATCAGGCACTTATTATTGAAAAATGCCACTGCATTGATGCCATGTTAGCCATTCCTTCTAGCCTAAAGAACCAAACTTTGTATTCAGAATTGCCATTATGTGGAAATATGACTGCTCCCAATGTAACTGCTAAACTACTATGCAAACGTCATACAAAAAAGAATAATACGGAAAATGTAATGGCCCACTGTCTAATGCCCTGTACACAGCTTGAATACTTTGTTGAATTGACGCAATTACGCTGGCCACAGAAACCTCAAATTCTAAATTATTATAAAAAGCTAAAAGACCGTGTTTACTACCCAAAATTTCAAATTTACAAAACGATTGAGAGTATGTTGAGGGAAAACAACCAAAGCGAGGCGTTGAAGGAGTTGCAGACAACGCAACTGTTTGAGAATAATTTTCTCCAGCTGGATGTAAACCGGCCCTCCTTTAACGTGCTTATTAAGTACAGTGAAAACCAGGAATATACTTTAACCACTTTTCTAAGTCAGGTAGGAGGTATTTGTAGCATTTTTGTGGGATTTACATTTGTCACTTTACTCGAACTTATTGAGCTTTTGTACCGGGTGGTATGGTGCCTCGTGGCACACCGGCGTAGTCGATACTCAGCTGACAAGTTAACTGTATCTGTTCTAGAACCTGAAAACCACAAAGTATGATCCCTACAGGTACCATCAATAATATACCATAGTCTACAATTCAAATTTATTTATTAACCTTCCAGCAAGCTGGAAACTAGATTGGAATCTAGCTTTATTTAGGTAATTTGAAACTATGAATGTTAAATAATTTATTCAGGATATAAAATAGATATAAAAATTTAACATTTGTAGGTGTACTAAAACTATAGGAACTAAAATGGAACTATGTTTAATTATAATTCATACATTTCAGATATTTAATTTTAGGATTTGTGATATCTTCCAAATACTGATACACTATTATTTTGTAACCATATAGTATACACATCTCTGTACATATTATTTATACTTATATAAACCGTATTATGCACACGTATAAATTTTAGTAGCTTTTAGAAATTAAAACATCACTATTTACTCATATTTTAGAATATTAATTCAGGCATTGTATCATTTATATTTACCATAAAACTGGATTGATTATAGTGGTCATACAAAACAATGTTTTTAAAAATAATGGAATTCATACAATATTATTATCCAATTAAAATAATACTTTACAATATTTTTCAACTTATGAGAAGTTAATGAAAAAATATGACCGCTTATTAGCAAACAAAATACCTGACTATAGGTTTAATTTTTTTTAATTTTCTCTTCCTTAAGTCACAAAATAATATCTTTGTCATCACACGGGGAAAGCTGTGAGAGAATAATTCTTTTAAGTTGAACTTTTGAATGCTTTAGGGTAGACAAACATCTCCTATAAAAAAATAATTGCTAAAGAAGTCGAGCTGGAGGTCAAAGGGCATTTGGATACAAATAAAAACCGAAATGACTCCAAATTAGACGTGTAAACATTAAAAATAATTAATAAAAATCCATAGTCTTTTGGGAAAATGTTGAATATCGATTTTTGGGTACAAAGGTGATTATACTTATTTTACGTATTTACGTATTTTACGTATTATTATACGTATTTTAGCCAAAAGTTCTAAAATACAAATTCAACATCTTATTTTGATATTTAGAATTAGGAATTTGATTAGCTTTTATCACAATTAAATGGGTCAAATGGTTTAGAAAGGTTTATCATTGGTCTCTACTCATAGAATATTTCTAGTAGTTTAGAATTTTTTTTTACTAAAATCGAATTTGAGCAAAATTAATTTCAATGTATCTTCTGGGTCCAGTTCTAAAATTAATAGACATCAATTAATGACTTTGGTATAGTTGTGTATGTTTTCTTATTTGGTACCTATAATCTATTTTTTAGGAAATTAAATTTTTATTATTCTATTTTAAAACACCACAAAAAGTTAAATAACATTTTTGGAGCAATATTTTTATTAAGATTGATGGAGATCTTATAATGCAATATCGATCAAAATCTGACCGGTAGGATTTTTTTAATTGAATAAAAATGTTTTTTTAAATGTTTCCGATTTTAGTCAAAAATGTATATAGGTATATGGATTGTATCACAAAAATGATCGGTTTTATCCTAAATTAATTTATTTTACAATAGCTATTCTAATAAACTGTTTGTAAAAAATGTTTCATTACAATGATTGAAATTTAAAAAAAAAACCGTCCTCCTTTTGCTGCTGCTGTTAATTCCTACCGATAGCGGACCCGGTTGGGACCCATAGCCCAGTTTTGTCTTGCGGATGTACTTGCCCAAAAAAGAGACTCCTTGGTGTACCTGCCCCAAATGGATCACTGTCGACAGGGCTCCATTTGGGGCAGGTACCGAGAAACTGAAATCTGTCCTCTGTACAGGTGGGATCCGCTGCTTTGTTAATTAGGTATATGTATGTAGTTAGGAAGAATAAAGCAATGCTTGGTTCCAAGGTTGACGGCGGATCTCCCTTGTTTCGTTGTATTAAAGTCTGTCACGGTTCCTGAGGTCTTGGTTTCCTTTGATGGATTCACGACTCTTAGGGGATGGATACTTCAAATGAGGGCAATAACAGCCAAGGGCAACAATATAGTCTGCTTGGTCGAACTTCAGAAGTCTCCAAGCGGTTCTGTCAGCAAGGTCTTCTTGAGAACCAAGGCCTAGATTTTGGATATTGCAGATAGTAAGTTGCTGAGGATGATAGGATAATTGAATTTCTGAGTCTTGATCCAGGATAGCGCTAAGTTAATGGCCATCAAGACGAATTGGCTACTGTCAGATTTAATGTCGGTGGGAATTAAAAATGTGAAAATCTGATCACCTTGGCTATTTTAAGCGATGATATCCCTTTCTCCTTTGCCAGTATCCCGACACATCGATGTAATGTGAACATCATGGTTAGTATAATTGTTGACAGTCTCAATGGCCTTTGTTTTTGACATGATTGGCTTCTTTATGATTACAGTCAGAGTCTAAGGAGGTGTAGAGAGTATGACTATGGTTCTACTGATGTTTCCCTAGTGGCGTAGGAAAGAGCGATTGTAGTGTGGATTTTAGCCTGCTTCTGCTAGGACTTCCGAATTTGGCCTTGGGTGCCTTTGGTTTTTAACAGTTGTCTGGTGCTGTTTTGTGCTAAGGCTTCGCTCATAGCTGATGTTTCTGAGAATTTTGATTCTGGATTTGAGGTTTTCATGTTGTCCAATCCAGTTTCATTGAGAAGTTTGTCTGTGGAAGTAGAGGTCGTACAGCCGGAAATAATATTGGCTGCCCGGTTATTGGCATTTTCAAGTTTGCTGATGCCCGTTTTATTGAGAAAGTTACCCCAAACACGATGGCGTAACTTCCCGACTGGTGGAACATATTGTTTGAAGATGTTCTTAGTGTCAGCTTGGGATTGGCCCAATTTCTTGCCTGTGAATGAGTTCATAATGTTGCATTTTCTCTTATTGTTGTTGGCTGCTGTAATAGCCGGTTTAGTGAATCTCAGGCATTCATTAAGGTGACACCAAGGAATTTAATATGGGTCTTATAAGAGAGACGGATGTTGTCAAACTTGAGGTTGAGATTGTAATCGTTGGGTACGAGAGTGACAAAATAAATTCTGATTTCTCGGTGGATATTGTGACTTTGTATTCCTTGATCCATTTGCTGAGGTGATCAAGCCCTTTCTGGAATTTCTCGATGGTTTCCTTGATGGCGAAATATGTTGACAATAAAGAATGTATTTATTATTTTGTTCATCTCTAAAATATTTCTACCATCTGTTAAGTTAATGATATTCATACTCTATTAAGCAAATTAGTTCATCAAAACACTATAAAAGACATGTATTATATACCACAAGTACCACCATTTAAAGTCTTTCAGAGGTTAAACAACCTGCTTTATAAGTAGAGTCAGTTCAAATGTTTTAAAATTGTTGTACCTAGTGACCCCTAGATTTTAGAACATGAAACAATTAGGCAATTTTGACCCTCTCTATTTTTGAAATTTCTTATTTGTAGGTTCCTTTATGCTATTGCAAGAAAACAAAAGTTAAACGTATTTTGAATGTTCTGTTCAGTTGTTTTTAAGATATACCCCCAAGGCTTAAAAGTCAACCTTTATCTTTATCCACAGTTCCGTTTGTTCTACAGGTTGTTCCAAAAGTGGGGTGTAAATCTATCATTTAAAAATATTGATATGATTAATTTTGATTTATATTGTTAACATCACTAAACATAAATACTAAGTATGCAATACCCTATGAAGCGTTGTCGTAGGTACACTTGACAAAGAAGATCAACTTCTGATACTTCTGGTTGGTAAATGGAGTACTAATTCTGCTACTTCTTTTACCAAAGCTTCTCAAACTTATGTACGGCCACTACGTTGTTCATCCAGAATTGACCCTGTAAGGAAAAGTTTGGCTTCATAAAACTTTATTTATCACCTCTTGTCGGATACACAAAATACTTTTCCCGAAATGTTTCTCGAATCAATTTTAATATAGTTATTAGTTTGACCAGATTCATGCCACCAAGTGGCAGCCAAAATATGCGACTCAATAGTATAGCGACTCTGATCAGCTTGTGGCATCACACAAATATGAATAAGGAACTTGAACGTAGCTGGAAAGAGGCGCCTCCTGAAATTGATTGCAAAAAGACCAAAGTTATGCAAATTGGAATAGAGCTATCAACAAATGGAAGAATGCAAATGGGTAGGTTCAAATACTTAGGATCGATCAAAAAGAATGATGGAAGTTGCCTGATGGACACGAGAACGAGAATTGCCATGGCGAAAACAAAAATGTACGAAATGATCTGCATTTGGAAGGACAGTGCACTTCCAACTCAGTTATAAGTGAGGATGGTGAGAGCTCTGATCTGGCCAATCATCTCCTATGGTGCAGAAGAATGGACATTATACGTGACTGAGGAAAAGCTTATAAATGGAGCAGAAATATGGATTTGGAGAAGGCTTTTGAGAATCAGATACAGAGAGCACAGAACAAATGCTAACATCTTTGAAAAAGGAAACTATCCTTCTATGGACACCAATGTAGAGAAGGGGGTTGCAACCTCACAAGAGCAATTCTGTAAGGCAAAATGGAAGGAAGACGACGAGGAGGTAGACTAAATACCCAGTATCTTGACAAGGAAAATGAAATATCAAAGGTCATCGCTGAGATGCCCGACAAAGCACCTGAAGTGGATAGCATCCGACTGCGATATATCAAAGTGGCAGATAGTGATTTTCAGAAAATGGTGATCCAGCGAATCCTGTTCATGCTTGAAAACAGAGCCTATAAATCTGAAACTGATGAGAAATGGAACTCAGTTCTGAGTGAACTCCAAGAAGGATGCCCCACCTCACCTGTACTTTTTAACATCTACCATCAAGCTTCGATCCGTAAAGCTGAAGAACAGCGTGAGATAGAAGCTAAAAGAACAGGACAAATCTGGGGGGTTGAATGGAATTTCCTCTCTGGAAACAACCTACCACCACAGAGAATTAACAGATACAACTCGGAGACCAACATCATTTTTTCACAGGATCTCTCTTTGCCGATGACACTACACTTATCGGAAATAAAGCTGAATTGGAGAGTAATTTACCTTGGTACAAAACCAGCATGGCGAATTTTGAGGAACAAACCAATGACGCCAAACAAGAAGACCTCATATTCGGTACTCAGTACCTGGATAGGGAGCAAAGACGACATCACTCAGAGACAGAAGAGAGCCTCGCGCAGCTGGGCTACCATACGGAAACGGTCATGAAAAGTCTCCTAACGAAGAAAACACAAGCCAAGGTGGTCGAGGCGTGCGTAGAGAGTACACTACCTTTCAACTGCAATACCAACTCCCTTCTACTATTCTGAATCGCAAGTACCGCTATGTATGGAGCAGCAAACAACAAGAACTCCTCAGAGAGATGCAACTAAAGAGTGTCAATATGTTTGACGTCAGGAACGCCTAGCATAAATCGGACACATCCTTAGGATTCCAGATGAATGTCAAAAACCAAACGTGCAATTCTCGGCTGGTACACAAAGATGGCAAACGTCGCCAAGCAAAAGAAAAAGCGGCTGACCACCGTGAACTTTTCCTGGAGGGAGGTTTCAACCTCAACACAATTGCTTTGGATGTGATTGATAGAAAATTTGGCGCAGTTAGGTTGACGACCAAATTAATCGTCTTAGAACCCATGAGAAAGGAAAAGGCTACCAACAACCCCTTGTGAAAACTAAAGTGAACGCTAGAAACCAGATGTGTGACCAACCAGATCATAAATGCCTCTACTCTGGATGTGACAAAGTGTGTAAATC
>JAUYWI010089864.1:0-12379 GCA_034780595.1 Parotoplana pacifica | reverse complement strand
TGAATGGCCTCCATACCACCCCTTATAGCCATTCCATCTCCACCTTTTTATTTTAATAACAAAGATGAAAAATACAGTGCTTTAGCAGGAATTAAGGGTACATATAAACATATACATATATAAATGTCTTCAGAAAAACGTCAGTCAGTACTGTTTCAATACTGTTTCATTTTGTTCTTCAGAGCAAAATTTTCTTCACAAATGTCATTTTGAGTTCTCATAGACAGCTTCATCATCTTGCTCTTCTTTTCCTCCAATTCCTTCAATTGTTCTGACATTCATTTCCGCTCAAGTCGCTTTTTCTCTCCAACAGTTTGAGATTTCCTTGCCTCTTCCAATGCAAACTGATACCTGGAACAGAATTATTACTGATATTATTATAGATATTAATACAGATACTTAACTCTCTATATGAACATCCCAATATAAACACAGACTTCTCAACAATTAGGGTGGCTTAAGTAACTTCAGCTAGAATTATTCTTGTATATGTAAAAATCAAAGAAATGCTAACAGTCAGAAATAAAATATGAAATTCAATAAAATATGAAATAAAATGCTCTATTAGTAATGAAATTACTATATCAATGTGAAGATGAATATCAATAAAATATGAAATTCAATAAAATATACCCACCTTTGTCGTGCCATTTTGACATTATTTAGCAGCTCCTTGTTCAGGTCAACTTTCAGTGGGTCCCCCTGATTCAGCAATTCCATCAAATACAATCCTCTGAGCCACCACAGTGGTCTCCTTCATATTTCCCTGTGACCATAATGGTATTGCTTAACACCTACCTAATGACAGCTCAGCATGCCAGGGGTGCCTATTTCCCTGTCACCATAATGGTATTGCTTAGCACCTACCTAATGACAGCTCAGCATGCCAAGGATGTTTAAATCCCTGCAGTCAGCTTGTCTGTGCATAGCAAGAATTGTTAGGACATTATGGAATGATAGCATAACATTATAAAATTCCATACCTTTTCCAGGATTTCCAGAGCTGTATGAACCCAAGTTTAATGCAAGATTCTTAAAGCAGGGAACCGATAGCTCTTTACAGTCATGCCAGTTTGGATTGAAGTAGTTTTCAAACTGGAATATTCAAAGCTTACAACTGTTGGTAAAGTTGGTCATACTCAACCATCACTCTTCACATGTTGGAAGACCAATTCAAACAGTGTACTGTTTCTCAAGCTCCTTGTATATTTTGTAAAACATGCCAATGAGGAGGTGCAGTTCACATGGTGGCATCAGGTCTATTACAAGGTCATTGTTTCCTGACAGAATTGGCAAATGTATCATTTCCTAACAGAATTGGAAAATGTGCCATTTCCATAAACAACTTCTCAAATTTCCAGAGTCCTAGATTCACTAGTATTCAAATGCAATGATGTTTTCTCTTGTTCACACCAGGAACATGGCTGTTTACATTGATGTGTGATAATACCAAGCAAAATGTTTGTAAGTTTCATATCAGTCTGAAAAGTAATATACAGAGGAATGATGTTGAAGGCATTAAGAAGCACCCACAACTTTAGTATATCAAAATAATTTTTTTGCATGTCTGGACATATTTCGCGCATGCAAAGAGGAATTAACCAATTTATTTAAACAATTTGTAAACTATATTAAACTAATATCTGATATGTGTAAATTTTACAAATCAATGTGGGTATGCCAGTGGGTTAATATGTACTAAATACTGCCAGTTTTTTCTTAGCCATTGATTCTTTTCTAAAACAAACACCAACACCTTTTTGAGTTACTAATTTGGTACACAATTTAAAATTTTGGGGTCTGATTCATGGTACTTTTCTGTCACATAGAACATCAGTTATCCTTTTCCATGCAGCCCATCCAACTTGTATCCGTTTCTTCATCTTTTTCTCAGATCCACCATTTGTCTGAACTGTTTGAACCCAGGTATCTGAACTCCTCTACCTGATTGAGCTTTTCACCCTGCGTTTTCACCTATTTATCTTTTACTGACTTAGGGCCTGCTTTCAATCTCAAATGCTCTGTTTTCTGCTTGCTAATTCGCATTCCTCCGTCCTCCATTACTGTCTCCACAATTCTTGTCTATGTTCTTGTACACCCTTTGTACATGTCTTGTATCAGTTTGATTTACTTCTCCTCTACTCCATTCAGCCTCAAACAAACTGAAATAATATAATTTGGATTTTTGTAACTTTTGAATGTTTCTATGTACAGGTAGCAGACAAATTGTGTTCAAAAGATCCAAGCTTTCTAGCAAAGTGGCTGGTATTGTTTGTGAAAGTTTTACAGTACTCTGCATCTCAGTGAACTTGACAGGTTTAGCCCATTCTTTAACATTATCTCACTCCTCAGCAAGTCCTTGATATATGTTTGCAGAACCGACCAATGAACAGATGCAGTTCTGTGGTTGGTTTCAAATCCAAAACAGGTGTTGAAGGATTATAGTTTTTCAACACAGAGGGATACACAGCTTTAATGTAGTAATTCTTAGTATTGTTTCAAATCAGTCACAATAGTATATTCTCATTTCAGCTAGTACCTCTTAACACTGACAGAGTTTCATAATGTTACTTTTCATAGATTTTAGGATCAATTGCAAAAATTATTACATGCTGCACACCAGAATCTTTTTGACCATTTTGCTTGATAAAGCTGTCTTAACATAGACACATCTTCTACTATGTCATCCAGTTATTTCAATTGCAATATCAATATACATATCTTAAAAAGAAACCACTCTCCACCATCTAGATCTATTCATATAAAATTTGAATTCGGGCCTTGTTTTAAATTGATACACAGCTTTTTTTAAATAACAGGAACATAGTGGGTTCATAAAATACAATATATAGGTGATGACAAAAACATTCTTATAAAGAGTTATAAATACTCGGAGTAGATTAATTTACATATCGAAACTTGTGACAATGCTTTAATTTAATGATCAATTTTCTTATTTAGAATTGGTGAAGACAAGACAGCATCTTTTTGACAACATAAAGTGTGTATTGGAATTAATATCTCGTCTATAATTTTAGCTTCACTGCTACATAAGCCAAGAATTTTATCTACTATACAGGGTGGCTATAAGAAATACATCATTTTTTGTTGGTTTACAAACCTCTAAAATTATTAACACCGGCGGAAGTCATGAACACACTTTTTTATTTTTAATAGACAGATAAAATCTAAAATGAAATTGCTAGAGACACAGTATAATTTGATATTTTGTCTTTTATTTATGAAGTATCTCACGATATTTATTTATCTAATTTTCTATCCGAAATAGAATGTTTAAATGTAAATAACAATGTTTGTATTTAAATTTTAGGTGAAATGAGTAATTTAATTGAATTACTTCATTCATTGGACGAGACTGAATTTTCAGGGTCGTTAGACGATACACTTCTCCATCGTTTGGCTACGACTCTACAATGTACCAACCCGTTGCACCACAATATTTTTAACATGAAAACTGATGATGATGTTCAAGATTGGCCTCAACTTTTCCAGAAATGGTTCGATCAGGCCTCCGTTGCCGGTAGGACTGATTCTCTGAGCCACCCGGCCTTAATCAAGGTATTATTCAATATTTTCCACAAGTATATAATTCACCGGTTCACTCATGAAGAAGAAGCGCCCGATGGTAAGTTAGCAGTGTCATTACGTCAACTGATATTGAGTCTAATAACAAATCATTGCTTAGAAGTTTTTGTACTGGATGCTTGCGTCGACTTATTAACTTTAAGTGCTAACTCTAGTGTTGATGAAAGGATCGTTTCCTATTATGTACCTGTTTTTGACATTGAACTTTTTCGTGCATTTATTAAATTGGATGTGATTTGCAATTTCTTTTACAGAGAAAGGGGCACGATAGTATTAAGTAAAATTCTAATCTACTTTTCTTCTAATTATAATTTAGAAGAAGTAGCAGATAGTATTTCATCACTGCTGGAATCGGCAGTACATTACGGTCTTCAGATTCTGATTCGATTATTTGAACCCCGTTCTCTCGCATCTGCTGAAGCTGGCAAAAGTTTAAACTTACCAATAAATTCGCTGTTTGTTGCTTTAAAACCGAAACTGTTAAATTATTTCAGTACTATAGTGCACCAAGAGAAACCAGATTTCAGCCTATTTTCACCCCTCTTTTATTTATTTTATCTCACTCAACAACTGTTTGATGAAAAGGAGTTGTGTGAACTTCACAAATATCAAGACGAGTCTATGTCTAACACTACAAGAACGATTTTGATGTCGTCATTCTTAAGACAAGCTGCTAGCAAAAAAGGGATGTATGTTGATTTAAATTGTTCCTTTATAACGTCAAAATCTCGTAATGCCTTGGTGAGAAAACTAATCACCTCTATCGACAATGCTGATTGGATTGATGTCTCCGAATTTAAATATTTAGTGTCGACCAACAACAAAGAATTTAACGAACGTTTTATTAAAGATAAATTGCTAGGCTCATTGTCTAAACAACCTTCATCGTCCAAAAAGGAAGCTTATCTGGAATTACTTCCATCTCTTCCTCTTAGCATCAAAAACCAAGTCGATGTCCTAACCAAATTAGTTGAACATGTTCATAAGTACGGTGGTTCAGAGTCTTGTCTTGTTGCAATAAAGACTTTTGTGATGAATTTTGCCAAGGACGGACAGCTAGATTTATCCGGTGCCTTCCAGACACTGTTCCTGGATATTTTCCCCAAAAAGCTGAAGGCTGAATGTGGCCTTGATGGATTAGGTCCATTCAGTTTTGAATACTGCGCTTTAGCCAGAGACCTTCCGCCAATATTGAAGTCAACGGATATTGTGAAAAAAATGTTTGATTTAAAATTGCTGGTAGCTTGTCAGAAACCACAACTGGAAAACCAGCTAGCTTCAAGCGATGCGTTTCCATTCTTGTCCTGTTTTTATTTTCCTGCTGCCTTAGATGTCATAGTTTTCAGATTTGTTTTAGATGAAGTCTTCGACTATTCAACTGATATGATAACTGGCATCATTGAAGTATACAACCTGTTTGAGGCAAATGGCTCACAAATGGTAAATGGAGAGCTGTACAGAGAGCTTCTTTTATCTCTGGTTTTGTGTTGTATCGTAATGTGCAGCACATCATTGGAGTCAGTTGAAGCTTCACATTCTATGTTGAAGGAGCTGATATTTATCAGTTGTAACCTCTTATCTGGTCTTTTTGATTCTCGGTTGTCGACTCTGACCAAGGTTCTAAGAGCCTGCTTTGTTTATTCCACAAATTATTGTAAGTTTGATCCCCAATCAGCGGCTTGTTTTGTATCGGTGATGCATAAGCTCGTTGGTGAGGATCTACTGGACGCCAGACAAATGGATACACAATGGTATGAGAGCTGGTCCACATGGAAACAATGGTTCTGTTCGTCTTCTTCTTGTGCAGTTCCAGAGTTAAAACTGCTAGAAGAAGTCGATTGCTCGATTGGACTTTTGTTCAGGTATAACAAGCAGCGATGTGATGTTTGTGGCGAGTCGATGCATCAGATCATTGATGACATTTTAATCGCCAAAGCCAATCCAAGACCTATTGATTGTGTTGGCGATTAGACCTATTCGAGATATGTTGTTCATACTTTAGGTCATAGAGTAATCGTTACTCCATGCTTTAGCTTATGTAGCATAAGCCTAGCTGTTGAGTACCCTCTGCGTAACTGGCTATCTATAGGCTATGTTGACGTACAAATTTTCTACTTGAGAAATTTTGATAAATGATTAATCAGACCTAATTTTTGGATATTGTGTAAAGTAAATGTCCAGTGGTGCTGTAAGAATATCACGTGCTCTTTAGTTTTTCTTTTTCAGTACAGTCTTACCGTTTGTTTGTCATTTTTATTTAATGGTGGAAAGATCAATCCATTGTTTTTTCTTCTAAGACACACTGTTCTCAATATGACTAAAATTAGAAGAATATTTTATTAATGTAATTGAAATCATATTTTAATCATGATCGACTTCTTTTATGAAATTAATTTAAAATGAAAAGTACAAAAGAAGCCCTTGTCATTAAAATCGTCACACCATGAATTTTTAAAGTTTTTTTAAGCAGATGGAACAACCTATTTGCATGTTTGCATCGGGTATAATATTGAATTTGTCACCTGATAAGATGGTTGTTTGTTATGAATAGTGGTGGTTGATAATATTCAAACAAATTTTGTGTGCGGCGTTTTTAATGACCAATGTTGTACATACAACCCCTATAAAAAGTAACAAGAATATATTTTATGTTTATAAAGTTTATTTTTACCAATTGCTACATTTTTTATTTATTTAATGAATACATAGTAAGAGAAGACAACAAATTTAAACATGCTTAAGTAAAATTATCAGTTCTTGGATTAAAGTCAAGGACACTATTATACAAATAAACTTTCTAAACATAAAATATTCGTTGTTATACGTTATATGGAAACCAATTCATTGTCAAGAAAATGCGTTTAAAAGTGTTTATTTCATGGTCTCCACCCTCTTGATTTGGAAAGTGATATTAATGGCATTGTTGGTCCTGTTTTTTCAGATAGATCAGAATAATCTATTTTATACATAATGTAGATTTCACCTATTTTTATAGGTTATTTTATGTTACTTAAAAGTAATATCGTGCATTTATGTAAATTGTATTTCTATTTTTTTGCATTATCCAAATATACATCTTTTACAAAGTCGTTAGTTTTTTATTTTATGTTTATTTCTTTGTTTATTTTTCTGTTTGAATAACACAAGTTTAGAATAATTGTTTAATTTTGGCCGTTTGTTCATTGTTTAGTAGAAAGAAGATATACATTGGTATAACCTTATTAACATCTACCTACATAATATGTAGAGGTAAATGTAATTTTAAGACTCCAAGGTACAAAGAAAGATATTTAAAAATCTAAAAATTATTATTCAGAAAAATA
The DNA here is from genome assembly GCA_034780595.1 of Parotoplana pacifica. NCBI lineage: Eukaryota > Metazoa > Platyhelminthes > Proseriata > Otoplanidae > Parotoplana > Parotoplana pacifica. The sequence continues at coordinate 5,450 of JAUYWI010089864.1, read as the reverse complement.
CAGATTTCAAACAACCTATTTAAATGACACTATCTAAAACCTGTCAACTTAATTAATAATTAATTGCCTGTTTTAACCAATTGACAAGTTCAAATTAATTTGCACGTTATACGATGTAAAATCGGTTTATTTATGATGAATGGTTAACAATAAAATTTGAAACTAATTTTTATATTTAAAAGATTATAAATTTGCCACATCATTGAGACTGCACTTGTATTCGGGCATGGGATGCGTTTTTCCATATTTTGTGGGATTGTATCCCCTTTACATACAGGGCTGCTAAAAAGAAACTATAGCTTTTGTGTTTTTCATTCTTTCCTTTTAAAAATAATATTTAAATATTGTTTTGCTGAAAATTAGCAATAATAAATGACATTTTATGGTCATTTGGATCAATCAATAAGTGGTGGCCCTGAAGAGGGCTATTGTCGCGTTCTCAAAGGGGAAATGTGGCGGATCAATAGTCAATCTCGTATTCAGATCACTTCTTGACATCGCCGTGGCATCGATTCAATCAAACAATCAAAATATGCCTGATCCATTCAGCAAAGATCCGTGATGCAGTATTGAAGAGCTGCTTCATACCATCTACGACTTCTCGATCAAGCGTTGCTTTCACATATGCCCAGCAATTTTCGATAGAATTGAGATCTGAACTATTGGGAGGCCATGGAAGAAGTTCAATGCCATTCTCTTGAATGCATTGCTAGCCGACATTTGTGAGGTGTATCATTGTCCTGCTGGAAGATGGTTTATTGCAGTTGAGGCCAAACAGGTTGACCACAGGTGTTGAGCAAATTTACATAAGATCGACCTGTCAATGTGCCTTGGAGCCGATGTAGAGATAGGCGCCTATCATGGAACAATGTTCCCCACACCATAATATTGCCCACCAGCTTGTAATCGTAATTGGAGGATGTTGCGAATCCTTACTGCACCTCTCGGACCATTGTGATCATTGTGATGTTTGAACGAGATGTACAGGCATTTCATCTGTGAAAAGAACTTTGTCAATCCGCAACAGTCCAATTCACTTGCTCTCCTGCCTATTGCCTGTGACAAGCTGTTATAAGTTTTTTGGGTGCAAAGTATAAGAAACGACCATGTGAGAACAATCGTTGTATAACTGTACTCGGATGAGCTTCAACATTTTTCTGCTTCGCACCATTCCTGTGCTAGACCCCTACTACTGAGACGTGGATTTCGACTTCACAGACGAAGTAGAGCTCTGTCCTGGCGTTCATTGGAAATTCTTGGTTGTCCATAGCTAGACCGATCATCCACAAAGCCTGTTTGTGTATATTTACGTACCAGATCAATTATGGTCGCCTTTCTAACATGAAATCGTTGACCCAGTTCACGGTGGCTGAGACTCTTTTCTTTCAAGGTGACAATCTGTACTCTCACATCGTGAGTTAAAACCAAGCTTTAAAAAGTCAGCAGACAGAAACACAAAATACCATAAGTCAAATCTTCTTTATAAGCAAGAAAAAGAAATCACTGGAGGGCCAATGGTTAACACACAGTAGAGAATACTGTATTGATCCTGTACTAGAGAATAAGCTGCTTGAAAGGATAGAGAAAATATTTTCATCATTCATCACCTCACAATGGCTTGCGTAGTTGATTGGCATACAGATTAGGCAGCTAACATCAGCTAGTGAATAGCCAATCACAACTAAGCAAGTTAAATGCTAATTGTCATTCACCCTTCTATGCACGAAGTGAAGGAGTGCATCCGCTAAGTTTAACAACAGAGATTACGTATTCAATAAATCAACAAATTCGGTGTCATATGGGAGTCTAAACTGAAGTAAAACTGGTTTAAATTAATTTATGTTATGTAATAAGATAGTTTGTTAGAAGTCAGTTTAATGAAATTTCAATCAAAATACAAAGGATACGGTTTTTTTTAGCAGCCCTGTATGTTCTTAAAATTTTCGTATTTGTATTTTTTCTAATATGAACAAGTAAACAAAGTAATATGTTGGGGGGATGTATTTATTTACGCATATCGCTATATAAATTTATATTGATTTTTTGTATAATAATATTTTTGAGTCTATTAAAAAAGTATTTTAAGTGTACAGAAGAGATAAAAGTAACAATGAGGTCACTCATCTAGTCTCTGCTATTCAAGGAGCACCAAGCCCTTGTTTTTAGAAATTTCATTGAAATTTGATTTTTAAGCTTTAAAAGTTTTGTAACCTACATTTTTTATCATCTTGCGATATGTTTTTTATTTGGCCGCATCAGCACTGCTAATTGTTTATTTATCAGTATCGAATTGTTGGTTTCAAAAAACTTAAAACGTCCTCCCTATAAACCTCATTATAAATATTAGTATACTGAATCATTTGTGTTGATAGCATTATTGTTATATTATGTTTTAGCCTTTTAAACAAGTTTCGTCATTAAAACTTATAACTCTACGTTTGGTTTCCGGAGATTTGCTTTTAACATTGCCTCTATTTTGTAAACAGTAAATCGCTACCGTTGTCCATACGGTGCCTGCTGTTTAACTAGCGTGTTCTCATAGGCTATGTCAGTTTGGGAAATAGTGAAAATTGAATCCGACTCTGAGTACGCAGCTACTAAAACCTCAGTCGCACCACAACAAGTCAGCCAACACAATTTCAACCCTCAATTTGTGAATAGTCGGTCGCACGAGACGCCGCTCACGCTCGAGTCGCCCCAACAAGCCACTGCTCGATCACTCCAGTCGCTGTATAACATCGTTCTGTCGGCGTCGACGAGCGCTGGTGACTCTGAGCAGCAGGTGAATTTGCACCACCAGCCGCAAAGTCCGTTGCCCAGTGACACCGAATCGGCCTCGTTCCTGCTGGAGACCCGTCGTGTCCTCGTGCTCCACTGTCCGCACTGCCATCTGCTCACACTGAGCATCTCGCGTCTTCTCGAGCACCTGATGTCGACTCACGCCGAGGAGACCACTGATTACAGCGTCTACCAGTGCTCGCGTTGTGCCCTTATCTCCACCGACCAGAACATTCTGCGAGAGCACGCCCAGGTGTGGCATCCCGAAGACAGGGTAAGCAAGCCGTGTTGAACATCTTTAAAACAGTTGTCTCTAGAAATTCAATTAATTTTGTGCCATAGAAATAGTCATCAATTAATGATAGTTGTATAAACTTAATTGGTTTCTATGGTTTGAACTTTAAAATGCAACAAAGGTTTGGTGTATTTTAAAGTACAAATCATTAAAATTAATTAATTTTATACAGCTATCATTAAATAATATTTAACACAGATAATTGATTTGCTTATCATCAAAATCTGTATTATTATATTTAATATATTGATGATAAACAAATATATGAAAATTAGTTAGTACTGAAACCTAGAATAAGAGAGCTGGTATTACTTAGCATCTATGCACTCGGTATGTCTTGTTCTATTGTCTAGTTAATATAAGATTTAATTTGGTGACCAAGTTATGGAAAAAATAGTGAAAGTTAAAATAAAATACGTATTTCTATAGTTGAATTCAGTCCTTAATTAATGGAGGATGCTATGTTACATAATAAAGCAAAGATAAATTGATATTTTAGTGATTCCAGCAGTCAGTCTTCAAATTTTAATTGCATTCTTGAGGTTTAATTTTTTTAGTGGTATTAATATAGGTTATTTTATGTTTGCCGCTCAAAATGGAATAAATGCCGAAATGAAACATAATATTTCATCTAATTACATGACAGATTACCGATATTATGTACGAATTGTTGGTTGTGCTGACGTTGCGATAATTATTGTATAGGTGCCTACTTCATAGCCAAATTTACCAGAAGGTGAATTACTTGAAAAATCATTTTGTTTTAAATAGTACTTACTTGTTTTATCTAAATTTTATGTTCTTTTGTTGCCTACATTTCCATTAGCAGGTGTTTTTTCTTCTTTGATAATCTTTCTAATGCTTGGTCTTGTCTATAATTTGTGACATGTTTTTTTGTATTAATCTACTGGTGATACGTTGGATGTTGTACTTATCATTATTTTCCTACATCAAATGGATGAGTTCATTCTAACAACATCAACTCCTACTTTCCCACACAAATAACTTAATAAATATGATTTAAAGAAATAATGGCTGACATATTACATACTAACAATGACCATACAAAATTATGCTCATTCTACAGGGTGGCTCATAAGTTACCGGGCATAGTTTAAAAAAATGTTGAACAGAAAATATATATTTAGTAATTAAACATATGTAGTAAGAAAACATAAACTTAAAATAACTTATACTTACAAATAAATAGAACATGAATGAATCAATATTTTCTGTTCAAAAATTTTTTAAACTATGCCCAGTAACTTATACGCCACCCTGTATTTTGTAATCATTTTTGTGACCGAAAAAACGTAAAAGCTAAATGCAGAATCCTGGATGTTTTTACTGAAAGCAGAGCGATTATCATGGAAAACGCAGTTTATTTGCTTTAAACGTTTTGCATTTCCAGTTATACAAACTTTGTTCACGTAATGGTTCCTTATTTTCTCTGCATTCTTTATTTGAAATCTAATTGTTGTGCCAAACTTTTCCCTTAACACTTAGGTTCCTGTCTACAAAATGATATTTTCTTAAAATTTACGATCTAAAAATAATTATTCTGTTCTTGAACGTTTAAAAGCCATAATTAGCAGAAGATGCTCTGAACTAATACAAAAAAAGTGGTTTTAACACGCAGGTTCAAGCTATCTGTTATTACATAGAGGCTCAAGCTAGTGTCTATGTTGATACACAAGATTGTGGTTGTATAATGTGTCTAAAATTGTTTAGGAATAATACACACAATGTTACGTAGTAGGCTACACAGCATGAGAGTAATCAATGTTTATGCCTTATGGTATTCAATGTTGTTAATTCCTTATTCAATAATTGCATTTCTGGAATATGAATTATAGCTCTGAAGATGGTAGCGAATGGAGTGCATCTGATTATGAAAGTGATATCGATGAAGACAGTGTGGAAGAAATTTTGAGCAAGGATGCAGCAGATTAAATAAATGGAGCTCCTTGTGGTACAAAATGGACTTTTAATAACCCACAAGCTGGACAACCTCCACACGACGCAACATTCGCCATGTTATTTAGCTGGGGCCAGAGCTGCTAATGACTAAAAATCCATGGAATTTATTTTTTACTGATGAAACTATAAAAGAAATACAGCTATAACCAATATTAAGAGAGATATTTTTGCGGAATAATCCAGAGGTCGATTGCATAAAAGTTTAATAGTTAATAGCTATTATTTATAAGTACTATTAAAGTCAGTTGCATAAAACACTACTAAATAATAGTTAATAGCTATTATTTATAAGTACTATTAAAGTCAGTTGCATAAAACACTACTAAATACAGCCCCGCCAATAAATAACGCCGCCCCCCTATCTAACTGCATGTTAAGTAAGTGTTTTATGAAGATT
>JAUYWI010089863.1:0-23519 GCA_034780595.1 Parotoplana pacifica | reverse complement strand
AGCAACAGGATATTGCTCTATATTTGCTTATTTACAAAAAAACCTAAAATTACAAGTTAGGTGCATTTCTTTTTGCCAGGGCTGTATATACAGTATAACAACAAAATTGGACTTATATCTTATTGTTATTGTTGTATTACTGACTTGTAGGTATATGCCCATCACAGTGACCAATCACAGTTATTTCAAGCCCTTGCTGTTATCCCAGGAAATGTGCCTTTTGTAAACTATGTCTGTAGCCAGTAGCCAATGGTCACCATAGGTGGTACAGCACAATGGCCAACATTCTATAACAGACTTTCCTTATTAGTTTGCTACATCTAAATTCCATTATATCCATAATTTCTTCATAACACACTGTTTTATTAGTAGTCTGTTGTATCCATTATTTTATGAACATATAAATCAGAAACAGATATTTGAAGTGTTAATAAGCCTAAGTTAAAGCAGGTAGGGACTGCTCCATATTGTGCTAACAGTTTGTTTAATTATATCATTTAAAGTCCATTTAAATTTCAAATTGACTTTTTTATTTTTCCTCAAACCCATTACAAATTATTTACTTGCATTTTCTAGACATTTAGCTATGTTTTGATCTACTTGTATATACACTCCAGTGCAAAAAGAATTGCCACCCATATACCTAATACTTATATGTATATTTTAAGCTAAGTAGATATATTGTTAAATATCAATCAATTATGTGGTGATTACTATTCATTGGGTATATTCAATAATTAAAATCTATGCCTATTAAGCTATCAAAAATAATGAATTAACACAATTATCTTAAATTTCAATTGTAGGGTGGCAATTCTTATTGCTCTTAATTGTATGTTATTGTTATTCTAGACTCCCTTTTTATTTAAACCTTTTTCAGACACTTATTTTCACTACCTTTTACACTTTGGAATACTGACAAAACACATCAATTTAATCATGATCATCTAAACATTTTATTTTGTAATTATAATGTACTGATTTAGAAGTTTATCCTTTCTAATGCGTTTAATCAAGATCTTTCCTCTATTCTCTTTTGGTACAAAAACCCACTGTGTATATCAAGAAGACTTTTAAATTTATTTGAAAAAGTTTACCTTTCAATTAGCTATTTTTTTCAAAATGTTAATATAAAAGTATAATATGAGTAAAATTTTAGTCCTTTGGGAATAATTTATCTTGTTTTTAATAAAACAGGATAAAATATTCCCAAAGGACTAAATTTTTACTCTGTTGTATCCAATTGTCCAGTTTATTATATACAGGGGAATTTTAAATGTTACCTAAAAATAGGAAATTTCAAAGGGATGTCTGTTATATCCATGTATCCAATATATCCAGGGTCCATTATAACAATATTATACTGTAGTTACCATGATTTTTCTCAAGCTATATCTAGCTATGCTAAAAAAAGACAATTTTAATTTTACAATTTTTTTAAAATTAGAGACCAAATATTTTAATAAGATTTTCCACTTTCATTTTTTTCAAGAAACTAGACAAGCCCTCTGACCTCAACCATATAATCAATTTTACCTATGCTAATCTTAAAACTAAAACTTTATAAGTTTCAGTGGAATGTTTATGTTCTGATTTAATATTTTTAATTTTCAAAAATTCCCATTTGTAGGCAATCTCCAAAACATTAATTATTTACAGTTCAGTCATTAACTAAAAAGTTTTAACTTTTAGGCTGAATAAAATTATTATTATATGGTTGAATTTAGAAATATTTTTTTTAATAAAAATTATTATAGATATCTTGTCTTATTTTAAATTTACAAAAATGATATTTAGAAAAGTTTGTAAAAAAGATACCTGGTTTTTACTTTGAAATTTTTTTTTAAATTAAAAAATATTGGCTTATTAAGTTATACATTATTCCATGTGATTATGTTCTAAAATCCAAAATGTCATAATTTATAAACTGCTCAAATAAATTTTTCTTGATAAAAACATTTAAATAGTAAATTACTTACTCTATGTTTAAGTTAACCTAGGTGGGGTAGGGGTGAATAGAATTTATTATGTGGTTGACATCAGAGGCCTGGTCTCTATTTGTAATTTTCATAACCTTAAAAAAGCCTATTAAATTTTAATTTAGAAAATATAACCATATAATATAGCTTGAATAAAAATAACATCATTTTATGCCAGAGATATTGTTCTAAAATGAATCTCTGTTACATTTATCTTAAATTTATTACATTTTTAAAAAACATCATTTTGAAAAAGATGTTGTTATTTACTTTATTTTCCAATTTGTCAGCTTGCTTTACTAAGAACTGATGTCGCCCACATAATCAATTTTATTTTCCCTAAAGTGGGGGTAATTCTAGGCAAAAATTAAGTATTAATTTTATTATTTTTTAAATTAATTATTACTAAATTTTATACTTTTAGACATTACTTTATTAAAATATGATACTAAAAAGTATTATAAATCTATGTTACCAACTATTACTTTTGTTTTATGCCTTTTGGATTATTACAAATCAAAAATGAAAATATATTTTGATTTATTTTAACATATTAGAACCATTTTGATTTTATTCAACAATATTTATAATTTTTTTATTAATGGTAAAATATAATAGATGGATATTATAAATAAGTTAATTTTAAAAATATTAGCTTTATTTTGAAAAATGAAATTTAAAATACAAAAAAATCATAGAAACAAAAATCAACAAAAAAAATTGGTATACAGAAAGCAAAATACAAAGAAATACAACAATCAAACAGAACCAGAGGAAGAAAAAAAGAAATTAACTTTTCCATAATAAAGATAAAAAATAATGACCATTTTTGACATTGAGTTCTAATGGAAAAAATTATAGAAAAAAATGTCAAATGTTAGCTTTTCTCAATGAAAATCTAAGGAAGAATTTTATATTAGTCACTTTAAGACCATTTTTTGCATCAGGACTCAACTTGAAGAAGTGTCATTTTTGAATCTCTATTATGAAAAAGTTTAATTTCTTTTTTTTGTTCTCTTTTTTATTGTCTTTTTCTTTTTTGTCTTGTTAAACTGTTGCCTTGTGTATAACTTTTTTGTATTTTTGTTGATTTCTGTATATTAATTTAATTACTTTTTTTTATTTCTGTATACCAGTTTTTTGTTGATTTCCGTTTAGCAATTGTTTCTATGAATTTTTTTGCATTTTTAATTTCTTTTTCAAAATAATAAATGATTAAGAAAAGTACATTGTACAAAATATTTCCAAAATTTACTTTTTTATTACCTTTTTTTATTTTTACATTATCCAAAGCATGGGCATTACCTTAACCCCCCCTCCCAAAAAAAGAATACAATGTACACAAGTTTGTTGTTGTGTGCACGAGTTTGAATAAGCATGACATATCTTGTACCTCTTGACAATTTCTGATTGGCATGAAATCAACGTTTCATATCTGTTTTCTTGATTTAGGTCTAATTAATTATATTCATTGCTTAGAAAATGCTCTTTAAATAGAATTATTTAATTATAATGGTTTATAATTTATATAAATTTAACTATCACCCTCCATCAAGATTTTATTTGTCTTTGATCTACCTAGTTGTGAGTGCTGTGAATGGAATGGATCGTGAAAAGGTGTTGGTCCCTTCATTGGTTTCCTTACACATGCGATATTCAAAACCACAGACAACGACTTGGCAAGGTGAAATATAATCAATTTACGTTAGTAGGTCTAGTGCCAGTTTTCATTGTTTTAAGTTAGTTTTAGTATTTTATACTTGTATCATTTAGAAACGCAGGTAGCAATTTATGCAAATGTTGGGTGACACACACTTGTACTCAGCAGGAGCATCGAGAAGAACGGTACAGGAAAATAACATAGAAGAACCAGAATATCCGAACGAAGATGCAAGATGGAGTACTACAAAACCTTCTGGAGAAGAACTAGAGGCTTGTAAACAGGCAGAGATTGAGCAACTGAACAGATAAAGATTGGCTAACAACATGGGAAGATCTCAGAAACAACAAGAATGTAGAAACCATTTCCGACCTGCCTGAAGGAGCAGCAAGAAGAGAAACAGTATTGAAAGCACTAGAAAGTTACTTAAACCCGTTCCGCTAGAGAAGGAATGTTTGGTGGAGGAAGTAGAACAGTGGCGTATGTGGGAAGAAGAAGAGATGTTAACATCAAGTAAAGTTCAGGGGAAATGTGTGCATGGACGAACACTTTAGCAAGATCAAGAACATTCTGAAGGAAGGATTAACAACATCTGCATATGCACCGCTTTGATTTTGATGAGCCTAGTCAACGGCCCGCCCTGGCTCAAAAATAGCTAACTACCAACATTATATGGAATAAACCCCCTCAAGACGGCAAATAGAGGACAAAATATAACCCTGCAATGGATCCTTAGCTACTGCGATATTAAGTCCAACTGGCTGGAGAGGCGTCAAGGCTAAGACAAGAAAAAGGTGTCCCTCGACATTGACATAACTAAAGGAAATTGTGAAAAGGCCCGTCCAGAGAGAGGGAAATTATTCTATTGATGAATTTAAATGTATAATTCTCCGCACTAGAAGAGGTGAATTAGTGACAATTATTCACATGGACCTGCCCCATATCCAAGGTCACCCTAAAAAATATCAGTAAAACCAACAGTGCACCTCAATAGCTGCGCGGTGATAGACAACATAGAACACATGCTAGCAAATGCTCTTCTGTCTTCAACCAAATACGTGGGAATACTCAACGACCCGAACAGAACTATAACTCTACTTCGAAGGATGGGACATTTGGTCAAATTCTAGACCTTTCCCCCACCCAATATCAATGAGCATACACATTGGAAGACTTCAACAGAAGAAGAAATCAAAATTGTAGATTTTAATGTGTTATTTTTAGGTTTGCAAATAACCCGTTCTTTGTAGTTAAAATATATTTTATTGGAAATTTACTTTTTGTTTCAGCCTCTAAAGCTCTGCTGATAGAGAAAAAACGCGAAGCTCGCCGCAGAATTGTGGCACAATGGCTGTAGTAAGTTCATTGATATTGTTTTTCTATGCACAATAATTGAGAAAATATTCTACTAAGTGACCGTAAAGTGACCCCTACTAGGCCAGCGGATGGTTAGTTGATAGGTGTAGTACCAAATTACACTAATTTAAGCAATTAAATCTGGCCTAATTTGTATATCTAACGACATTATGTACCTCCAGGTTTTACAAGATGTACAAAGTAGGTATAACAGTTGATTTCCGAAACATTTAGGTATGAAAGAAACGAAAGATGCAACCCGCTGGAGTGGGAATTTACCATTACACATAAAGTTTATGTTGGAATAAATAAACATTGCTATGTGGTCTACAGAAATGACTGAACAATAGGTACCTACGTCACCTGTAGGATTGTTTGCATAGATCTGCTATTTTATCGATCATGGCAGCATTTAACATTTCAAAAGTTACTAGCCGGATCATGGCTACATTTAACTTTTAAAAAATAAATAGCCGGATATTATGAATATTTAAAAAATGAAACTCAACGTAATGTTAGTCTATTTGATACCTTTATGTGTTATGTATGGAGCACTTTAATTAGGTAAGAGTCAATGATCCTTTTACTTTAGTACATGAATTATTTATTAGTTTTGCATATTCTGAGTTTTCCTATGGTGGCTACTATACATACTATTTGGTGTAGATGTGTACATGTTAATAAGGCTTACCTTAGCAATCGCTAACGTATAATAGAATGCAAATCAATAAATTAATTGAAGGCAACATTTTCTATAGCAAATGATAGGTAAATATTTTGCCTCATGTTGGACGATTTTACTGTGTCGAGAAATTTTTGCATTTACAAATCAAAATTATGTAATTAATTTATTTTACAAATAACTCCAAAAATAATTATTGATGCAAAAAACAAAATTTATCATTGCCATACCTTCATTTGTCAACTAAGTCTTAAAATTTTGTTTTGTAACTTAAAATACATATTATTCTAGTCAGCATCGTAACTTGGCAAGACTCAACAAAAGTTTTTTCAGGTCTAAAGTACATAGAATGAACAGAGTGTAATAAATAAAATGGAACAAATTGTTTATTTTAGGGCGGTCATTGCCACCTCAATCTGCGCTTATGATATTCCCATTTGTATATTATGTATGACGCCGAAAAAATTGACGGTTGTGAATCTCTAATTAAGATTTCTAGAGTGTGTATTTGTATTTAATAATTATAATATCAGAATATTCCAACCGTAACTACATAATTAGTTGTCAATACCCACTTAGGATGCAAGATTTACGTCTAAACTAAGTGCTCTTACATTTATTAGCAACACCAAAATAATTTATACACTCCTACTTTCTATGAAAATTCTAAAAAGTACAAATTTTCATACTCGCACGTCCATTTTCAATTGTTTTTCTTTAAAATCACAGAAATAGCATCTGTTATCATATACCTATACAGAAAACAAAACAAAAACTGTGATTTTTTTTGTCTGTTTTGAAAGAGTGTGTCACAAAGTTTATAAATTTGGAGTTTTGATAATTGTGAAGGAGAAAGTATTTTCACCAGAATGTTACACCAGTTACACAATTCAATCACAGCCACATTCACATCATTTGAAGCCAATCTTTGCTCAAGAATTTGTTATTCTCTTCAACAAAGAATTCGCCAATGCATGGAGGAAGGAGGAGGACATTTTGAATTTAAAAGATCGTAAATGCACATGAATTTCCAACTGACATGTGTTATTGTTTGTTTGTTCACATTCTGATATTTTTCTTTTCTACTCTTCATGAATACATTTTATTATGTAGTTAATTTTCAACAATTACTTCTAACTCACTCTGTACTTTACATGTGACTGCGTTATCAATTATTTCATCATTAATTCGCAAAGAAATTATTAAATTCTAGAAATGCTTTTAGGTGATTATGCATTTTTATAAGTTTAGTTTTTTTGGGCAAAAACAGGAACCTGTTAAGAATTCCTTTACCCCAGTTTGAAAGAAACTTTTTAAAATCAACATTAATCTGGGTCAAACATACTTGTTTGACCCAGATTAATATAGTTATAAAATTGGATTACTTTTTTTAAATTTCATTAGTGAATATCTTTGCTCTCCTTTGTTTCACCGACAGAGACCCAATTTTTATTGTAGTTTTACGTTTTATTGTTTTATCCCTAATTTACGCCAATATTCAGCTTAGTGCGATATATTGATTGATTGGTATCTGTTCAACTAAGTGGGGTATCATGTAATTCTATCCATTTACAATTTGGACCACAATCAGTCAAAAGTGTTGTAAATAATTGATAACACAAAGATTGTAGACTGTTGATACAATTGAGAGTAAGTTTGATGCATTCACAGTCGAACATTGATAGGAACGTACAGAAAAGCTACCTATGTACAGGGTTGTCAATGAACATTTTATTTTGAGTTACATATTATCCAAAAACTAAGTTAAACACCGGTTTTGCCATATAGCCAATAGCTTGTTTCAAATTTTAGCTGGAAATTTTGATACATAAAATGGCCAAAAGTTTTACAGGATTGAGTAAACTTTTCAAGTGCGAATCATTTGAAAAAGTAGGGGGGGGGGTTAATACTCTGTACTTTTGTTGGCTTCGATTGCATTAACACACGCAATATCTTGAAGAATAGAAATTGTAGTTGTCTAACTTTCTACTTCAAAAATCGATCGTAACGTTGCATCCAATTGCAACAAAACTATTAGTTTCAGAAGGTACACATTTTTTGGTACGATACATTAGACTTTTATAACACACAATTTAAAGATTAATGTCGGCCTTTATGGCCGAAATTTGGTGCACAGATAATTTGATATCGGTGCTTCAGCTGCTCTATAGCTATAATTTCCAAAACCATTGAACTTTTATATGATTTTAATACAATAAAAATAACCAGCAATATTTTTTTAATTATTCTATTGAAGACATTACTTCTAGGTAGACGGGGAACTTCCACTATTGCACTTCTAAGAACTGTTATTTGCAAATAGCTATCAATTTGCATTCAACTGAAATGTTGTCATATTTGTAGACAATTGCCAACACAGTTTGCAAGGATAAATTATGATATGTACTTGGTAGTTACATAGAATATAGCCTGTAATTTCTTACCCATTATTATCGAATTTTGTCACGGCAATGATATTTTTGAATTCATTTTTATTGCCTAGATTTAAAAAAAGGAAAATTATTAATAATTAGATAATATAATTTGTAAAATTATTAGGTACGAAGCATAGCGATTTTGTAGCCGAACAACGAGCCCTTTACTGGCCATTGATATAAATAATCATCTTCTTCCATAGGAGGGTATTGCAGATAAAGATTAGAGTTCTTTTTATATTTGCACTATTTATTCTGATGGTGTTTTTTGTTCATTTACTAGATAAAATGGATCACATTCGCATAAAATTAGATCGGACATTTTGCTATCTATATCATTCAATTTTCCACTGCACATTCTTTGAATAAGGTAATCTTCTACACCCGGGTTTCCGTCTGCGGCATTATTGGGCTCATTTTTGTTCCACAAATTGGAATTGATTTTCCTCTGACTCCAAGTCCATATCCAGCCGTCCTCTGGCTCCTTGGACCCCGATTTCTGTCTTCCACCAACCACTATATCAGATGTCATTTTCCGTGTTTCAGCTTCTCTATTAAGAAATTCAGCTTCTACTAAATCCGAAATCTCGGCTAAATGTCCACCATTGCCTACACCATCGGTTGGATCTTTGCATACTTTTTCCATTTGGTCATATGAATAGCTGCGCAGTTTGTTTGAAATGTAGCGATAAATGGCACCTCTAGGATTTTTAAAATATGTATTTGACGGAGCAAGAATATAACAATCATCTACTGGGTTTACATATTTCCAATAGGCCAGTTTATTTATAAGATTACAATTAGATGAGGCACGTTCTTCCAGCATGGTTCGAGTTATGGTGCCCAGTAGGTGACATTGTTTCTGGCTGTTACTGGAGAGAAGAGACGTGTCATAAGCTACACAGTCATCTGAATTGAGACAAAGGCTTGCACAATCAATGTCATGAATTACATTGGAAATATTCTTTATAAGATTGTGAAATTCACAAAACTGGTGCTTGGTATGATAGAACCAGACATCAATTCTCCCCATGCAATTGCAAACTTGAGTAGAGACTATCAGCAGAATAAAGAGGGCCCACATTTCTGTAAAGTCAACAACAATGAATATAGTTTTAATACTCGCAAAAGGCTTCTGTGTCGAAAGTACAGAAATAAGAACAGTTATTGAGAAATTTGAAGTAGTTTTGAAATACATAAACATTTAATTTTTCAGGTGTTTTATACTGATGACCACAAGATTTGTAGCGGGTAATATGCAAATAAAATCGGTATTTGTCAGAGGAAACGTTAATTTGTGAACAAATAGAGCAAATGACCAAAATCACCTCGGTCTATGAAAAATGAAAATATATCTTCGGTTTAGTATATTTAAAAATATAGTATTGATATAGTTTTATGTGAAACAAGAATCAAATACGATTAACAGTTTCAGCTATTGCAACTTAAAACGTTAGCTAACCAAGTTTTAATCTGGGCAATCATATTTTATCCTTTTTTGTCTTATTAGTGGGTAATAGATATGTAGGTACCTACTTTAATATAAAAATTTTATTACAAAAATTATTTTTAGATGGTTAAAAACCTATGCCCTTTGGGAATTGTTTGCAGGATAGATTCGTGTCACAGTTAGCACTGTTTCTTAAGTAGGTAATTAGCTTTTCATTTAAATCGGTGTTACATGTACATATATTATTTTAGTGTGTCCCTGTGATATTACTCGTTCGTAGGCGGGTGATTTACGAGGGGTGTCCCCAAAAGTAACGAGACAAATCCTATAACTGTTTTATTTTTTAAATTGTTCATTGTCATTGGTATTCAAGTTGTTAGGTGTCTATGTGGTAAGGAATGTATGCATTAAATTTAGGACATAGATATCCATTTTTGAAAAAAAAACTACTGCATTTTAAATGTAGTCGATGACCAATTTACTGTTCTCTATGGTTAGATATTCAAATTCAAAACAATAATAGTTTAATCTATAGATTTATCATTGTACATTTTGTTTCATTTACAAAAAGGTAGATATTTCAACTTAAGAAGGTCAACAAATTATCATTTCAATTTTAATCCTGGAAGGTACCTCAGCTACCGAAATTCATCAGCGACTAGATCGGCTATTGGGAGAAAAAGCTTTATGCACAAGTCGAGTTTTTTATCGGGCCAAAGAAGCAAAAGGTTGACGCGGAAGTTTGGATGATGCTGACCGCTCTGGGAGACTTATAGATGCAATAACTGGCGAGACTATTCAAGTTCTCCAACAATGCGTTGATGAAGATTCCCGTTGTACTGTCCGAGAAATGAGGGTAGTGTAGGGAACATCACGTGATATTGTTCATCGCATTTTCAAGGATCACTTAGACCGCAGCAAGCTTAGTGCACGATGGATGTTTTGATTGCTCAACAATAATCAGAAGCTGCGGAAAATGCAGTGTGCATAAAAAATCCTTGAGCAGCTTCAACGCGAAGGAGTGAATTTGAGGAATAGATTGATCACTGTGGCGAAGGATAAACAATGACTTCAAAGTGAAGGCAATTCCTCATCAGGCAAAAGTAATGCTTTCATGCTTTTGGGACAACGAACGCATTGTTCTATTGAGTTCCTCCCTGATAATGTGACAATCAATGCTGATTATTACTGTGATCTTCTCTAAGATGTTCATAGTCATATGTGTCATAGTCGTGTTGGAAAACGCTCCACTGCATGACAATGCAAGACCTCATACAGCCCAGGTGACTCCGAATCAGCTTTGAACATTTGATTGGGATCAATTTCCCCACCCTCCATGCAGAGTCCTGATCTTTCTAAATGTGACTTCGCTTTGTTTCCCTACCTCAAGTTATTCCTTGTGGACACCATTTTGGATCCCGGCAAGAGCTGGAGAATCGAGCAGGGGGATATCTTTAAAGCTATTCCAAAAGACTGGTTCAGAGACAACATGAAAAAGCAGGTAACTCGATGGATAAAATTCATTCATGGGGATTCTATTGAAAAGTCAGAGAATAAGCCTGCATGGACTTCTGAAGAAAAATTAACTCCTTTTTATCAAAAAATTTCAAAGAGAGCACTATTTTGCAAGTTTTCAAATTTTTATTACGTCACTTTTTTATATATTTTTTCATTAAATTTTATATTCTTATAGTTACCACCTACAGATTTGATCTACCTGAATTAAAAGGGAAAATTTTTAACATTTGTCTAGTTGCTTTTGGGATACCCCTCGTAACATGAAAAAATGTATTTTTAGGAGTTCCCGACTAAGTTTTATTGAGATTAGTTAACTGGTTTAGATACCATTACATAATCTGTGATAAAAATATATAAATAGAAGAAACGATAATTTTGAACATTCAAATCTACCAAACCAAATTTTAAATTTGCACATGCTGTTACCATAGCAAAAGTCAATCTATTGGTTATGCTAGTTTTTATGCATGTTAAACCAATGGCTCTATAATGAAAAGGCTAATTTAAACAAAACTGTTGTTCAATAGTAAATTAAAAACATCCCTAAATAAACAATCTGATTCGATTTTTGCCAAAACAGTTTGTGTAACGTTTCTAGTGTTCTTTTAGATTTTTAGAAAATAATTCGTTTCTCTTCCGGCTTCATTCAACTATTTTTAACTACAATTCTACATGTATTATACAAAGTTATACTCGTATCAAAGTTTCAATGAGCAAAACACCGTTAAAGATTTCTCACTGTGGCTAATTACTTACAAAATGAAGCTCCATAAATTTTCAATTTAGATAAATGAAATTCATTGGAAACGGCCATTTTATTTCAATTAGTTGACCATAGAAATCGATATTACTTTTTAACATACAAGTGAATGAATTAGGCAGTGAGACATGTTGGTAATGATCAATATTTTAGACATTTTAACTACATCTAGCTCTATAAAAAATTCTATTAATTTGTACTAGTCGAGACAGACAGGGCATTGACCCATATGTAGACATTTACAGAAAGTCCGTTTGTGTCTGATAGTGACAATTTATTTATTCATTTTTTAATTTAATTTTTGCATGACTAATTTACTTGTTTGGAAGTATTAAAGTTTGAACCACCGGGCCTCTTGTGTACAAAATCCCGGATAACTTCCAACTGTATTTTAAAAGGGATCTTACTTAATTTTTTTTAAAGGACGATTTCTAGAAAGAAAAGTTGTAGGTAAGTGACCTCCTAAAACTATCCAATACCGTTTACTTTTTGATTCACCAATTTTTAAATGTTTCTGTTACTCAATAACTTAGTTTGGATACGAAAATGAAAATAAAATCAAACATTTTTCAATTACATTGAATGTCACAAAAATTAAAATGATTTTTTTCACAAGTGTAAATATAGGTAATCAATGTTCCCTCTTATTTATATAGCAATATAAACCTCGACCTTCTAGATTGCTATTTTATTCTCCAAGCAAACTATCAGTTACTGTTTTCTAGTTGATAAACTTCTGGAGATGTATACGGCTGATAAATTATCAATACTATGGGTATCCAAAATAAGTGTTTTAGAAGCTGGTAACATTGCAATTTGAATTTCCCCCAAAATGCCTCCAGGCAGGTAGGTTCCCACTCCTTGTCAACGTTATCATCTTTGCCTGGCCTGGCTGGGTGGATTTTATTAATTTATTTGTATTTGGTTGGTGGCAAGTACTGGTGCTATTATGCTACATAGCTTGTCACCCGCTAGTCTTTAAAGTTGATTAGTTTCATTTGAAAAGATCTCAAGTTGTTGTCATGACGATCTGAGTTTCTCCGCTTTCTTTGTTGTTGTTGTTATTGTAGATTTGATTTTAAATATTTAGGCTAGGCTTGTTTACCTATCTATGCACATGGCTAATTCTTCTGCCTATGTATATGAATAAGTGTAACTATTAATATAATCCAACTAATTTAGTTTACATAAGTATTGTGAAGTTAAGTGGAAAGGAAATTGACAATTATTATCTGTTAGTTTATGCCTGGAATTTTGTCGACATTTTGAAAGGTAGTTTTTATACAGCAACGAGAGTCCAAATGCTGTAACCCCACATAAACCAATAAACCGTCCAAAAGCAACCTAATGGAATTTCATTAAACTCTTTCATGTATATTACTTATTGCTATATAGCTAATTGAGGTAACACTTTTTCTATTTAGATTTTAACTTAGATAGGTAGCATTCTTTTAAAAAAAATTATGTAACAATATTGTATCTAAATACCTATAGTCTTGTTTTAAATGGGAGGGCAGAATTCCTTGTATAGTACATACTATTATTAACAACCAGTATCTAATAGATTGCTGTATAAAATGGATGTGAGTCTTTTGTGTTTGATTTGAGCCCTCCCCTGGTTTACAAAATTTGATGTGTCAACAGAGATAACCAGCTGTTATAAAATTGTTTGCTAGTTTGGGCCGGGTGAGTGACAATTGTGGGTAAACGCAGGAAATCCGATGATGGCGATGTTATGCATAGAAAGCAAACAGTTATCATGCCGGCCAATATTGATTCTCTATTAGAAGCATTCTCATTTGTAAAAACATTGTCAAGAGTAATGTTGTTTAAAATTTAACAACTGTGCTCTGAAAAAGTCGCCAGTAACAAGTAGCAGTTTACTCCACGTAGCGCTATTTCATTGACCGAATCGGATTGCACCTACAGCACTAGCTAGAAAACCGACTAAAAATGTCCAGATTTCCTGAAAATAAGGCGAAAGTTAATTTTGTGTATCAGCAATATTTACTGAGTCGCTGGGCCAAGATTCTAACTGGTTATAATCAACTCTCACATTTGCAATTAAGAGGGTAAGTTTAAATATTTTATGTGCACATTGTTAGTACATAGTAGAAGAAGAAGATACCGGCGATAATTGCGGTGTGTTGGATCCTCCTCCAACACTGCAACTCCAAGTGTAGATTTTGCGTTTTTATCATGCATGACCTGGGCCACTTAGCAATAACTTATCGACGTGGCCCAAACCATGTTTGACACTGGTAGACTGTTCCAATGCTGCGGAGATCTGGTCTTTACGAAAAGATATTTGATATCAAGATCCCTAAGTCTAGAGTCCAATGGATCAAAAGTTTCCTTACTGAAAGAATTAATGGCACCTTCTGTTCCAGCTACCAAGCTGAGATGCGTGCCATTGAGATGGGCCTCCAAAACATAAACCTTAAATGGAACAGCCTCACCATCTTCACACACTGCCTGTCCAGCATTCAGAAATTCAGAAGGAGTCCCAAAAAATAGAACGACTAGTTGTCAACACATCTTCAGAAGAATCAGTGAGCTCTATCATAACAAAACATTTTTTTTCATGTCCCCTCCCATTGTGGATTGAAGAACTATGAAACAGTTGACAATTTTGCCAACATAGTGGCGAACTTCCCCAAGATTCTGTTGCCCTCATCATACCCATTCCCAAAGCCATCAGGTCGTGCATTCCGCCGCCCAAACCAATCGAGTTTGATGTCAAGGTGACAATCAAAATATGCAACTCCAATAGCCAATGCTCTCTCTACAACTCGAACCCCCCAAACCACGGAACACCTTTTCTAGCTTGCCCGGATCCTCCTTACCAAAAGCATCCAAACTATTGGCCTTATCAAAAACATCTCTGTTGCAGAACTAAAGATTCTCGTGAAGTTCATTGTGGGTTTGTGCTTGGCCGGACGAGTGGGGGACTGTAGCGGACCCAAGACGGCAGCTACTTGAAGAAGAAGTTGCAGTGTAGACTGGGTAGACTCTCTCGGGTGTTCACGCTGGAAGGCTCCACGGCAAAAGAAAAAGAAGCTGAGCTATTGAACATTGAAGTCTTCTGTCATCCTAGCGGTATGAGGTCTAGCATTATTTTTGTGTTTCATCAGCTATGGAGAAATAACAGATCTTTTTAATGTCCAAAGATTTAGATTATAACTTACAGTTGAAACTTATACGGAACATTGAACTTTCGTTGAATATAGTGCAGTCCAAAAAGTCCGTTTGAAAGCAGTAGACGTCTAGGGTGTCCCAGTATTCACTGTCACATAGACATAATAATGAATTGTAAAACATATGGTCATAAATAGCTTTAATTTTAGAGCAACAATAAGTAGGTAAAATGTTCAAAGTATCGTTTTGGCTCTACTTGAAACCCATTCGGTTCTATACACTGCAATTTTGAAGAGATTCTTTTGTTAATTATGTCTTGCTATACGACAAGTTTCTCATCTTGTCGTATAGCTTTTTTTCAAATCAACAGCTCTCTTGATTTTCATTATGAGAGCTTGAACTTGAATATACTCCATAGGGCGTTATCTCACCTAGTGAGATGGGGACTGCGGGGCAGGCCAAGTAGTTGGACCTATCGCTCCTGAAATGTGGCATTCAGAAATTCTCTAGCAGCTAAAGCAGTATGGTCGTGCGCCTCATCCTGCTGAAAATGCAAGATAGCAGTAGGTATGCCTCTTTCCTGTGGGGTGGGACAAATTCGTCTCAAAGCATCTGCATTTGAATGTAAGAATTTTGATTGATCCCTCAATATCTTTTACATACAATTCATTATAGTGTGCGTCATATTTTGTTTACAAACGTTTTTTATCTTTACCTAAGTATATTTTAAAATGTTTATTTTTTAATTATATTTACTACAAGTATCTATTTGATAATTAGTTTCTGAGCTCGAAATTAAATAAAAAATATATTTAATTTTTGAATACATCTGTCCTATTCTAAGTGTGTCTATTGATTTAAATTAAAATTCGTTCTGCCAATCTTTGTTTACTTTAATTATTGAAGGATATTGACAAAATATCGAAGCGTATTAAGGTGACATCGAATGCCGACTTTAATGTCTAGTTGTGTGTTCATGATTATATGTGTTGTTATATGCATTGTTGTACAAATAAAGCAATGTTTTTAATAATAATATTGGCTTGTTGGCATTTCATTATATAAATAATTGAGGATTAAATAAAATAATAGAAATTAATAAATTTTTGCCATAATCATATAAATTGGAGTACGCGTTAATTCAAATTATAACAAAATATATCGTTTTCTTTTATAGCCAAAATATTATATTAATTTTTGGTTTGGAGTCTTTAATCATATTTTATTTTTCCCCACATTTTTTTATTAAAGCAATGTTTATATAAAGAACTTTGTAATTTGTTCTTTGTTGGTTACAATTTTTCTTTTTTGATATTATCGTAAATAAGACAATATCTACTATTAATAGTAGTACAATGTATCTCCGTCAATTTTAAAAATATACAAGTAATGATAAGTATTCTAGGCCGATTATTTAACTGAATTTTTGGGTAGGTACTATAAAATTGCCGTATGAAGAAGATTGAGAATATAGTTAGATATTCAATGCTGAAGATCTACATATCTTGGTATGCATATGCTGGAGCAACTTACAAAATTCTTTATAATAAAAAAATGAAGACAGTACTATTTTTATGAATCGGCCCTGTTGGGTGCAACGGTCGCTTCTAGAAACAGTGATTGAGGCGACAATTGTTCACGTGCATCTTTTCTAATAGATAAAAATACAATTTTATAAATTACAATAAATTCGATACATTGGGGGTAATATAATGATGTCTTTATATCAAAACATCTAAAAAACCAAACTGAGTATGAAAACACATACGACCAAATATATTTTATCTTTATATACGTCACTGGGAAACGTTTTTGATAGTTTTGCTTAGGCTATAAAAATATTTTATGAATTTAAAAAAATGTGATACGACGCAAGTTACCCGATTTTATTTTTTATTATCGATTGATTTTTATACTTCTATTAACATTGACCGCAGTTTTATGCCTACCTATTTTAATAAATTTTCTTTAGTATTCATATCCTATGACGTCATCTTTTGTTGATTTTTGTAATTAATATCCAGAGGAGCAAGAGAGTTACTTTCATTTCTATTTAGAGTGGATACTTATTCTAAGAAATCTTGATTTATAGTACTACTTTAGCAGTAAGTACATCCCAACGGCAAGCATCATAATTTGCGATCTCTATTCTGAGTCTAGGAGGGACTGTATTGTACCTATACAAAATACATAGTAACTGGGTGATGATTATCTTTGTAGTTTATTCTAAACAGTCCACTAATGTTTCTTGCAGGGGTATTCTTAGAGAATTTAATATGCATTATGCTTACCTACAATTTATTATGTATAAATTCAATTCATAGCTTAAAATTTTAATTACACACTCCTATTCTATTTATTCCCTGTTATCTTAATTCTGTCTTTCTCTTCTGATATTTATTGTTTTGCTCCCCATCTCATCCCTGATGAATGAACGCTTTATTAACAAGACAATCAGTATTTCCTGCTGAATTGATGATAGACTTGTTGCTATTTAGTTACTATAGAAGGACAAATTAAGATTTCAAGCTCCACATACCTCCAAGACTGCCTACACCCACTCTGCAATTTGTTGATTCAGTATATCCCTTTTGGCATATTCTCTGAAATGATTCCCCATTGCTGAGCTAACATTGTCAACTGTTGACACTTCTATAGACGAATAGCATACCTCGACTTACTTCGAATTCTTGTCACAAAACTTGTGCGCTAAAATCCTCTGAATAGCCGAGCTGTTGTCATGATTTCTATACACCCATCGTAGGTGTGGTTGACACTGAATATCTATGGTCTATAAAAGTACATTTGCCATTAACTTGACTGCTTTATCATCGGGAATGTCAAAAGTGATGGCGGTTGACAGTCAGAGTGGTTCCAACCCGATTGTCCCAACAACACGCCACATTCGCAACAGCAACAATAACCTTACCAGCGTGCTGGCAGCCACCACAGTTGGGCTGTGCTTCGATGCGTCTCAGATCTCACCCAACTACACCACCGCCCGTGCCTTACCAACTGACACTTCTCATGCCCAGCGGTACCCAGTTCAGCCCAGCCAAACCACTTCCAATGGTCCCAGAAAAATTGGATCTGCAGGAATCAACCAGCGAAACTTGGGTTCCACCAACAGTAATCAGACAACAAGTTGTAGTGGTGGTAGTGGTGGTCATGGTTGTTGGTGTGGTTGTAGTGGTTGTTGGTGTAGTTGTAGTGGTTGGCGTGGTTGTAGTGGTTGTTGGTGTGGTTGTTGCTGTAGTTGTAGTGGTTGGTGTGGTGGTAGTGGTTGTTGGTGTAGTTGTAGTGGTTAGTGGGGTTGTAGTGGTTGTTTGTGTAGTTGTAGTGGTTGGTGTGGTTGTCGTGGTTGTCGTGGTTGTTGGTGTAGTTGTAGTGGTTGGTGTGGTTGCAGTGGTTGTTGGTGTAGTAGTAGTCGTTGGTGTGGTTGAAGTGGTTATAGTGGTGGGTGTGGTTGTAGTGGTTGTTGGTGTAGTTGTAGTGGTTGGTGTGGTTGTAGTGATTGTTGGTGTAGTTGTAGTTGTTGGTGTGGTTGTAGAGGTTGTTGGTGCAGTTGTAGTGGTTGGTGTGGTTGTTGTGGTTGTTGGTGTAGTTGTAGTGGTTGGTATGGTTGTAGTGGTTGTTGGTATAGTTGTAGTGGTTGGTGTGGTTGTTGTGGTTGTTGGTGTAGTTGTAGTGGTCGGTTTGGTTGAAGTGGTTGGTGTGGTTGTAGAGGTTGTTGGTGCAGTTGTAGTGGTTGGTGTGGTTGTTGTGGTTGTTGGTGTAGTTGTAGAGGTTGGTGTGGTTGTAGTGGTTGTTGGTATAGTTGTAGTGGTTGGTGTGGTGGTCGTGGTTGTTGGTGTAGTTGTAGTGGTTGGTGTGGTTGTAGTGGTTGTTGGTGTAGTTGTAGTGGTTGGTGTGGTTGAAGTGGTTGTAGTGGTTGTTGGTGTAGTTGAAGTGGTTGTTGGTGTGGTTGTCGTGGTTGTTGGTGTAGTAGTAGAAGATGATGGTTCCGTTGTGAAAGATGATGATTCGGTTGTGGAAGATGTTGGTACAGTACTTGATAATGTTGGTGCTGTAAGTATAAAAGAATGTTGATATCTATATCTATATTTGTATAGTGTCTTGCAAAATGTTGTTCTATCTACAATTTTATTTTTGATGCTTTTGGTGTCTATTTATGGCGATTTGTTAAGAAAATGTTAATAAAACTAATATTAGGATGTTATTCAGAATTATTTAGAGTTTTAGATTATATTTATAGATAAGCCAGTAATGTGATAGATAGGTAATTTAATAGCGTAATTTAATAGAAAGCCATGTAACAAATGCTATTTTATTTATCCAGTTAAAATGACAAAAAAATCATTCATGTTCCTAGGCAGAGTTGGTAGGCTATTTTTGTTCAAAATTTTACACTTTTATGGATACTAATGGTTCAATTTTATTCTCAAATGTACAGATTAATACAGCTGGTTTTTTTTTTATTTTTGAAAACGTTTAATATAATTTTTTAAAAGTTTATTCATTCATTGAAAGCCATAATATTTTATATTTAGTTTGTTGGGATATGCGTATATCCATATTTCGAATTCGATTTTTAACAGAGAATGTAACTGTTGAATTCCGAGCATATGGAAATCAAGAAATAAACATTGACATCTTTTTTTACTGTTAACCCCGTGAAAGAATTAACTCTGCTTTAGAGAAAATAAAGACTGAAAAGGACCAGATTATTGAGAATGGCGGAAATTATTAATCATTCTTTTAAACTTTGCTAACAGTTTAATTACATACAAATCTAATATTTTCTGGATTAAAAAACATCGTTTTATTTTCTCATGAAAATCTCAAGAACTGAAATATTATTGGAATTGAAATATTTGTGTATGACGGTTTAATTGATCATATAACTTGAAATTTGTAACTCTTTCATCAGGCGGAATAATGGTTTATTCCGATTCCACATAAGATTTTAAATGATTTTAGCCAAAACTTTTGATACTAAATGTTTTCAGAGCTTTGTTTTACTCAATGGCTAGTGAACCTACGTATGTACATACCAAATTTGAATCAGTACGACAAACTTAATTTTGGCCTTCTGTAATTATGTCATCGGGCCTAGCGTGGTCTCATTATGTTTTTTTAAGTGAAATTAGTTTACACTAAAACATATGTACATATATCAAATGTCAACTCAATCCATCGACGAGAAGTATCATATTCTAACCCAACTATGTAGGTACTCTAGCGAATAGGATGTCTCTTCGGATTCATTTCATATACCTACTACTTGCAGAGCATATATTTGGTTTCTTCGATCTGAGCCCCAGACTTTCTGCTTTTCAGTCATTTGAATATTGATGATAAGTTCTGCCATGTTTGCATTTGTCTGATCAATTGTAAGTACATAGTTGTGCTTCCTGTACCGAAACAAATGTAGCAAACTATTTTCAGTAGTTACTGTGAGTATAAGAATGTTTCAAATTACCTACTTCTTTGTACAGAGCGCTGGTCGTGTGGTTGGTCAGTGACTCTCAATCCAGAGATACAGAGCATCTTATATTTGTTCATTCAATAATATTTTATGTTGAATTTCATACTAAATAAACAAATTATGTAGTAATAAAAAAATATTAAACAGATATAAAATTTAGTATAAAAAAATTGTCCCGTAAATAGACAGGTTTAATTTGTGGTCCTTCTCGGTATTTTTCATTTTTGGTCCTTCTAGTTTTAATTTTGTATTTCTAATTTATCTGCATAATTCTTGGTGTTTTATTTTATTTAAACGATTTTCCATTTTATTGTTTTGTTTTTATTTTTATTGTACCAAATCTGTGTTTTCATTTTAAATTTTAAATTAGCCAATGATATAACGACACAATAATATACAAAAATCAATGTTATAGATCAGTTTACTGTTTGTATTCATCTGTTTGTGTCGACTTTTTAATTGCTTTTGCGTATCGCCAAATTTTGTGTATTTCAATTTTGTTGCAGCACTACTTAAGGAATCACTATGGAAAGTAATGGTATGCTATATTTTTACAAGAACATAATAAACACTAATTAAAATACATGTAAAGTTCAAGTTTGACACATATTTGTGTTCATTTTTTGTTTTTTTGTATGTCGTCATTTTTAATGATTTATGTATTCTTGTTCATTACATAAGTAAGCAGACAACCTAAATAAATCGAGTAAATTTATCCACAAACGAATTAATTTAAGCTTTAAAATGTTATTAAAACATTAAACAGAGTATATAAACAATGTACATAATATCGAAGTATGTTGCAAAGCAATAAAATATTGACTTAAATAAAATCTTATTTTCAATTAATATTTTGACTAATCAGATATGGTACGGTACTTTTCAACAATTCCATAAAGTTATGAGAAATTGTAAAATTTATTTCTGAGATAAAAAGTCAACACACTTTTGTTATAAAGATAGATTGGGAAGTTACCTATGTGTGGCTATCTACATTTCGTGCTAGAGCAGTCGAATTTTGATTTATACTGGTCTTACCAACCTCTGTTACTAACCTCTGTTACCAAATAAAACGTATACTATTTTGTTTCAGGGTAAATCTAGAGCCGAAATCCAGAAGCCGTATAGAGCTCAAAAGACAGTAGAGAATCCCAATTACAAAGAATTAAAAGCATTGAGGAAGGTAGCAAAACATCAGGACTTCCCATTTCGACCACAAATCCTGAAATGTTTTTACAAGCCTAGATTGATAAACCTGTAGAGACTTCCTTCAAAAAGTGATATATGATGTGTGGAGAAAAGTTATCGCTAAAGACCAGAAGCAAACATTGAAGGTAACGTCTAATGAAACTAACATACAAGATTATTCAGAACGACTCCAAATAGCAACTTATGACTTCGAAAAGCACGAGTTTTAAGTACGCCAACAATTCTTAGCATTCAAGAATTTAAAACTCTATCTTCCTCCTGGACATCTGATAGTACACATGGATTTTGCAAAACATTATTCATGCTCCACTTTGAATGAGATTCAGTCAGCTTACTGGAATACATCTGAAGTCACTCTCCACCCCACAGGCCTTTTGAGAATGTCGATCTTCTGACTAAATCCTACTGCTTCATTTCAGGAATCCTGAATCACACTATCTTTATGGTGGTGTCAGGTGTCCATTC
Organism: Parotoplana pacifica; assembly: GCA_034780595.1. Classification (NCBI taxonomy): domain Eukaryota; kingdom Metazoa; phylum Platyhelminthes; order Proseriata; family Otoplanidae; genus Parotoplana; species Parotoplana pacifica. The sequence goes on along the minus strand of JAUYWI010089863.1, from coordinate 1,379 downwards.
AGAGAAAAATCTTTGGTACTATTTTACCAATTGATGTACCTAACAATATCACCCACATCCAGTTTTATACCGACAGTTCCACTTCCCGATATAGGAACAAGATTATTTTCAGTCAGACACTGAATATAACATGACCTGGAATTACTTTGGGTTTGCACACGGAAAGGAGGCTTGTCACGGCATTGGTGCTGTCATTAAAAGTTCTGCGGATAACGCAGTTAAGCAGGGAGAGGAAGTTATCCAAGACGTGATGCCTTTCTAGCATGGGCAATTGATTTTGAACAGACGTCTAAAATCAAAGTTGTATCTATTGCAGAGGAGGAATACAATGAAGGTCGAATTCAATGCGAGAAGTACTGCACTGGAAGTATTGTCATCCCTGGCATATTTGAAATTCATTCATTTTCATCTACGGCTGTGCCAGGTTTGATGAAGTATCGATTAGTCTCTTTCAGCTGTGTTCCATGTCTGCTAGGTTCAATACAAACGTGGATGAATCATGAAACATCGGCACCCTACAAGTGGAACTTGGCTATTGTTCACCATACCTGAGCAGCTTTAATTTTTAGGGGGACAAGTCTGATTTTAGACCCCCACTTTTCAAAAGTAAAAATTACCACCCAATATTCCCCCAGAAATTTACTTGTTAACTCTTTTTTGCCATGCGTTTTACAAATATTTCCATTTGGCATTACTTATTAACTTGGTATAAAACCCTGAAGCTATCTTGCTACCACAGCATTATGAACATTATTTCAAGACAACATAGAGTAAACTGCATTAATGTATGTAGCTATCTATTACATTGTATATTATTTTGTGTTATAATACATAAATTACATATATGAATGTAAATCTTTAAAAGACAACACTAACAGCCAACTAATACATATTCACAATATACCCCAAGAACTCACTAGTCGTCCGATAGTAAGCAACATTTATTCAGTTACTTCTAAAGTAAGCCACTTTTTACACATAATCCTCAGACCTTACTTAGCATTAATTCCTAGCTACATAGCACTTTCTCTCTAAATTTCAAGGTCAGACTACATACAAACATACACCTAGATTATTTACATAGTCAGTCTTTATACTCGTATTCCTAATGCCTTAGGTCTTGAAGCTATTAAATACTGGCTTACATGCTAGAAGCATGAAAATCGTATCTCTACACAATTCATACTTAGAGCTCTTACAATTACCTTCACCTGGAATAAGCGCTATTTCAAACAAACTAATGGAGTCGCCATGGGTACAAAAGTAGCACCAATATATGCCATTCTTACAATAGGTTATATAGAAATTCAGTTATATGAGAAATGTATTGCTGAATTCGGAGAAGAAATAGGTAACTACATTAAGGAGAATTTCCATAG
>JAUYWI010089852.1:0-12381 GCA_034780595.1 Parotoplana pacifica | reverse complement strand
CTTTATTGGGGCATCCGCTTAATTGGGGCAAAATGGCTTTCCCCAATGTGCCCCAATTAAGCGGATTACACTGTATCTCTGTACAATACTGAAACGATATTCCTGTTTTGTTTGATCAAGCAGCATAGGAATTTTCTTATATTTAACTTTTATCGTATGGTTGGGTAGTTTTAAGCCAAAAATTATAAATCAGTGCTGTTAGTATTTCTTAGATTTTCTTATTTTTGTATATCTTACTTTTATTTCTGTCTACTTATTTCATTTTCTAATAGTGTTTTTATGATACTTACTACTTTCCAGGCATATCTCATTATTAACTTTTTATTTGATGTATAGGCTTTATCTACATAATTCATTCCATTGTCCCATTTTAATCTGGTCCTGTTCTATTGATTTTAACCGTATAAAGGTGAGCGATTATTGTACTTCAAGCACTCCATACGACATGAATCCCAAAAATATTTTGCTTGCGACAGCGGGCGCTTCTTTTATTTCATTATTAGTTTTTATTTTTATTTAACAACTGTTTAAAAAATCAACCCGGTCGTATGCGTATGGCATAAATAAAGTATTATTTCTTTAATTTTTCAGGCCAATGCTATTGCCAATGCTGAATTAGATTTGAATAAACAACAGCGTATTGGACTTTCGGAACTTCGTGAAACTTTAGCTAGGGAGACACAAGAAGCTCTTGATCTTCAAGAACAACAACTAAGCAAACTAATAGGCCAAATGCAGGTTAGAGAAATTCGAAAATTATTGGATTTATCCATACTCTTATTGATAATCTTTACAATGCCAGTTGTATTCTTATTAACGTACGTAGGTGGGTCAAGCACGCAGACAGAAAGTTTTAGCAAATCAAGAAGCCTTACTTAAAGAACTAGAAGCACGCGTTGAAAATGAAGTGTCTAGTCCTGAAAGACCAAAATCAGTAAGAGGCTTGGATCAAGTGCTTCATTCGCATCAAAATAATGTGGTCAACCTCTCACGTCAGCAACAGCAAGCTAGGGAAATGCAGGAAAGAGCAATTGAAGAAAAGCTACAACAGACAAAGCGCAAGAAAAAACGGTAAAACAATCATCACACTACTTTTTGTTGGTCAGTCCAAAAATAAACTAAGTATTTGAACTAAAAGTTTATATTGATTCCATTTGGTGATATCTTTATATATTTCAAATACAGATGTAGTCTTTGCAATCTATTAATAAGAATTACATTTAGCTGATTTTAGAAAATATTAGCAGATATTATTTTGACTACAAATATTTTTTATTCTCTTACAGTGAGTTAGATACGAAGTTGGTGGAAGAGAACGAGAAAACCATTCAACGTTTTGAAACCATCGGTGTCAGGTAATACTTATTAGCTTGAACAGATATAATATATGACGCATTAGTGTTTCAAATATGAATTATTTAACTTTTATATTGTTTTCAAAAATAATTCTAAAAAATCTGTTTTTAATCAATATGTAACTGTAATATTCTTTTTTACATAGTTCTGTCGTTCAAACTGTTCTTGAATCAGGTCTTCAACGAAATCATCAAAGAGCCATGGATGAACTAGAGTTAGAATTTCAAGTTGAACTTAAGCGTCAAAAGGATGAAATGATGAGAGAACTTCAAGATTCATTTGAAGAAGAACTCCAGGTAAATGATATTATTTTTACTTTTTTATTGTGTAATCGCGAAAATCAATATGGGCGAAAAGTAGTAATCAGTAATATTTAACTGAAAACAACTTCTTAATGAAGCGATTTTAAAAACAATAATTACTATTTACATACATCAATATGTAAATAAAATCAATATATAAATCAATATAAATCAATATATATATATATATAAGCTCTTTACTGCAGCAAACATTCAAAATATGAAATATAAAATAATAAATAATATTTGTCAAGCATTCGACAGCACTAACATCATAGTAACAAATGTAATCCAACCAAAAGATGTGTAAAAAATATAATATGGCTTCAACATAAAAACAACATCCCTTCAAGATTACATCAAAACTATGTAAGCATGTGTATCTTGTACTACACCCCAGCTGAAGCAGGTCCTAAAAATTAAAAAAATGTTAAAAGTTAATTTTATGATATTATTAGTTTTTGGTAGCTTAAAAACTGGTAATTATAGGAATTTTACTATTATTATTTCTGTGTAAACATGCTTTCATAGTATCGAAAAATGAGTTAAAGGAACATCTGATGAATAAGCAGACATCTTAACAATAAATAATAATATTGCAGGCTATATGTCTGGTCATTCTCAGGTATATAGATAAATTTTAAGGAGAGATATATTAACCCTAAAAACTACGAGCAATTTTTGAATGCATCTTAAGAAGCTTTCATGCAGGGAGACGGTAGCAATTTTTTATTCAAATACAACATTACCGGCTTGCATTCTATTTTTAAAAAATATGTTATAATATTGAAGACTTTAAATCACCAGCTGTTATATTAAATTATTTTATATTTTTACAAAACGGTTTAGGATCAACGTCGTTCTTTTCTGGCTCAATTAGCTAATATTTCTCAGTTATCTAAAAACGAAATGGATTCTATTGTGGCTTCAACTGCATTGGGTAAGATTTAACTATATTTACTAATATACTTTGCTTTAAAAGTCAACAACCGGTTAAGATTATGTTTATAGTTGACTTCAAAGAGATTTTTTTAAATAAGAGATTGTTGGTTTTATTTGTCATTTTTATCTCACTATAATATATTTTATTTTCTAATTTGAATACTCGACCTGCAGATAATGTTCCAGAAATTGAGAACGCTGAAGGTGATTTTTCTTATTTTCCTTGTGCACTTAAAATGGAGTATCCCAAAAGATTTTGCCGCTTTTCAAACAATTAGCAATGACATATAGTTTTATTACTAAGAAATCAAAAATTACAGCTACGTAAAGTAATATGATATAAAATAAAAGTTATTTTGCTACTGGAGCTCCTCCTCTTTCCATTTATAGTTTTTAAAGCCTAATAAACAAAAGAACGGAATAAGAATTTTAATTGTTATGCTTTTTGAAATACACTAAACCAAATTATAAAATTATTTTCACATAAGTTTATTTTGTTTTTCGATACAAGTATAAATTTAGTTGTTTTTAAATCCATAAAAATTACTGAATAGTTTTCATAATGGAAAGTTAAAGAATTTTAAAGTCGTCTCTAAGTTTACTTGACTGCATGCATTTATGTGAACACTTGGCAAAACTTAACGTCATTTGAATACCAGATTTGAATAAATTTATTTTAAGTTAAATTTAGTCTTTCATATAAAGAAAATTTATCATTAAAACACTTTATTTTAATCAATGTAAACAAACTTATGCGATCTTTTCCCACTGTTTAATTTAATTTTTTAAGATCGATTATTTATTGTTTTGAAAATCTTATATAATTTTCATAAGGTTAAGGCAAATAGGATCTCCATCATGGATGAAATTGTTTGGATCAAAAAACATTTTTGGGACATCTACATAAATATGCTTCGAAACACATTTTTTTCTTTTGAGTCACCCTACTGATGACGGTTGCTTAAATGTTGTTGAAATTAAAAGCATATGAGAGATAAGCAATCATATTCAAGCTGCTGATAATGGTTCAATCCGTTTGAATGATGGGTGGATTAGTATTTTTCACTGTTATTCAAGTCACATTACACAACCTTGACCATGCAATATGCATTAACTATTCTTACATAAAATGTGTGATAAATATCTCTTTTATGACTCGAATATCAAGAAAACTATCTGATAATTTTGTTAACACACTTTTCATCATCTATGGAATATTATTCAAATGTACCTATACTAAATGGGTGGCTTTACTACAATTAAAACATGATCATTGGCACGATAACTAATCACACACTCGTCAACACTGAACTAAAAGAAATGATTCAGGTGCAGAAAAGGACATTTAGCTAGTCTTGTTCTTAAAATACCTTATCCAGTGACGTTGGCGACCATGAAATTCCATGCCTTTCTGTTTATTGTTAATCTTAAAAGCTCAAACTTCCATAACCGTCCATTTTGTGATGCTCTGCAAAAGCGTTGTCTTTGACGTCCTCTATCCTTTGTTCCTTGTATTTTCCCTGTGAGAAATAGATTTTCTAATTCGCCTTTTCTCATACAGTGGCCTAAAAAGCTCAGTTGCTGTTTCCTGATTGTCTTTAGTAACATGCGTTGTCTGCCTGCCCTCTCTGAAACTGCTGTGTTTAAGGTGTGACTTTTCCAACGAATCAACACCTTTAACAAAATTTTCAGATAATACCGCTCCAGATTTCTTTGGAAGGACAATAAAGATGAATTTTCTCAGTTTTGGCGGTATTTTAACTGAGTTGTAAATCTAATTCAACACACCTGTCAATTTAACTATCCCCAGTTCATCCAGTCTCTTTATCATTTAACACATCTCATCAGGTCCAATTGCTTTGTTGTTCTTCATACTGTGAATTACAGAATGTACCTCAGATTTCAGAATGTTTAGGCCTTCAAATTGTCTGGTGATATTAGGGTGGACACACCTCTGATCATCATGGATGTATTCAGTCCATCTCTCAATGATTTTATCCTTCTCTAATATGATCTCCCACCTTTGACTTGATGCCAGCTAGGTAAACCCTCTCTTTGCAAACATTTACTTAATATTTGTATACATTTCTTTGGGATCTGTATGCCTCTGCTTTTCTATATCCTTACATCTGTTGGTGAGTCACCTTGGCATCAAGACACTGCTTCTTGTCTTTATCACTAAGTTCCTTGTACTTTTTTTCCTAACCTTATGTTTCCTTTTTTCTTCCATCAAATCCATATACTCCTTAGTCATCCAACTATGCTTATTCTGTTTCTTCGTTAGTGGTATCACTTCCTTTGAAGCTCCTTCCACTGCCTTCTGGAAAAGCTGCCATTTGGATTTATCTACAGCCCATTCGTCCTCGCGTAACTTGAATCTGTTGTTCACTGCTACTTTGTACAAGTCTTTGATGTTGCTGTCTTCTTTTAGCGTTGTGTAATCAAGTTTCTTCATTCCTTGATGGCTTCTGTAGTTTCTTCAGCTCCATAGGAATTGTATTTATAACTGGAGCGTGGTCACTGCTAATGTCTGCACCTGGATATGTTCTTGTTTCTTTTACTGCATTCTGAAACGCTTCTTATTGGTGATAAAATCAATTTGATTTCTAATATTGTCTCCTGGACTTTTCCATGTGTACTTCTTTATGTGTGGCTGCATAAACCAAATGTTTGCAATCATAAGTTCTTGTTTATTGTACCATTCAATCCACCGATCTCCTCTTTTATTTCTATCCGGATGGCCCTGCTGTATCTCCAACCTTAGCATTAAGGTCACCTATTACCATGGCGATTTCATCTGATTTACACTGTTTCATTGCCCTTTCTAGATCTTTATAGAACGCAACAATATCGTTTTCCTGGATATATGCAGTTGGTGCATAGGCTTAAATTATTGTAAGATTGAAAGGTCGTGCAGCCAGCTTGACTAGCGCTATGCTATCTGATACTCCCCAGTACACAATCAGACTCTGGCATGCATCTTTATCCAGCACAATTGCCACTCATTTTTCGTGAGTTGTGCCCCTTGAGGAGACCACAGTACACTTTTCTGATTTAAATACTCCACTTTCGGTCCATCTTGTCTCGCTTCTCCCAAAAATATTAACTTTCAATCGACTTATTTCATTCACTAAGTTATTCAGTTTTCCTGTCTGGTTAAAGTTCTCATATTCCACGCGCCAATGCTCAGTAACGCTTTCCTAAGGTTCATTGTTTTCTGTGGTAACTTGATAACTGTCGGGTCCAACCCACTGATCATGGGAATCCATGCCAAGCGAGAGCCTGTCTCTAGACAGGCTTGCCACTTGCTATCCTGTAGCCACTGTTGACCAAGGTTCGGGATCTTAATATAATTATATTATTTTTATTCTATGCTTAGATATTACAGTCAACTTTTTGATATACAGACGAGTCAATAAAGTTTCACTTTATAAGCCATGGATTACTTTATGTAATTTATATAAAAATTATGATAAAATACAATACTATTTTTACTAAAAATGCCATATTTTAAACTTATAAAAATGTAGTTTTGTTTATTATTAAAATTCTCCTAGCGACTAAATATTTTCATAGAAAGTGAACTTCTGATGACTGCATAGAATAAAATTAGGTATACTCATTTATAAAACACTTTCTAATACTCGGATATCTATTAAACCTCGTTCATTTCGCTCACTCAGAGTAATACATATCCTCGTATTATAAAGTAGCACTTTATAAATTTAATATAAATATTTAGATTTGTCACCAATTTATTAGATTTGACTGTGTAATTAAAAAAATCACTATGATGTATTTGTTTCTTTTTTCAATTTCAAGAGTAATTATGGTGTGCATATAAATATACATATATAAGTGTGATTACCATATGTATTTGTGATCATATTTCTTTGTTATTATCATATCTATGTACGATTATCACATCTATGTGTGATTATCATATGTATGTGTGTGTGATTTATCATTTGTAGTTGTGATTATGTGTGAATATCATATCTATATGCGATTATCATATGTATGAGTGATTTTCATATGTATTTGTGATTATCATATTGTGTGGGTTATCTTATGTATGTGTGATTAATATCATATTGTGTGTAGTTATCATATGTATTTGTGACTATCATATTGTGTGTAGTTATCATATGTATTTGTGACTATCATATTGTGTGTGATTATCATATGTATGTGTGATTAATATCATATTGTGTGTGGTTATCATAAAATAAAGTGAGCTTTAAAAGAGGTCTTTCGATCTATTTCATCTATTTCGTAATCAGTTCATAATAAATAAAGAGTAGACATTTGAAATAAAACAAAATCATCTGATTAAGGAAAAATCATTAAAATCGAATACTAAATAAATTAGTACATAGATAAGTAATAAAAATCAAAAAAAAAAATTGGCAAATATCATACATAAAATTCAGCTTCAGAATTGGCTGAATAGAAGAATATAAATCATAGAGATAATTAGAAGCGATAATATACACTAGAAATTTAAAGACTGAAGGAAGCTGAAACTTACGACTGACCTACTAAGAAAGAAACAAAAACCTAGAACGAATTTCACTAAATCATTATGTTTCTTATTGATACCTTGGGGATTTAAAGTTCTAAGTTTCTTCAAGAAACAAACGATCGTTGATGTTATGATGAATAGTTGTCATAGTTATATTCCTTAAAGTGTTGGCCACTCTCAACTAATCTATCATTTCCGAGTTTGTGTTGTTTGATATCACTGCGATGTCTTGTAAGTCAGAGAGATCTACCAGTTTGATCATATTGCACTCTTTGCAAGTAATGACACAGATACAATTCGAGCTGAAGTTTCCACTGGTGATAGATTTGTAAAAGAATTGCTTTCGTTGAATAAAGGACAATTTTTACATCGATTTCGTTCACCTTTTTTCAAATATAGATTTAGTTTTAGTAGCTGCATGATTTTAGTTTTAATGAAGTGTTTTTATCAGTTTAGAGAATGACGAAAAGCAATTAGAGGAAGTTCAGGAAATACCAAGTTTAATATTTTTGTTGTAAATTTTATTGATAATGAAAGGTAATTGAGTAATCGAAGGATGATTATTGAAACTACTAAAACTAAATCGATATCTAAAAATAAAAAAATTGAACAAAATAGATGTAAAATTTGTTCTTTATTCAACGGAAACGATTCTTTTACAAATGATATCTCAAATTCACAAATAAAACAATTAACATTTAAAATGGTGGAAACTGCAGTTCGAAACATTGTATGTATGCCATTACTTGCAAAGACTGCAACGTCGGTCAAAATAGTAGATCTCTCTCAGATAGACTTACAGCACATCATCGCAGTGATATCAAACAACACAAACTCGGAAATAATAGATTCGTTGAGACTGTCGAACACTTTAAGGAATATAACTATCATAACTATTCTCCACCATAATAACAAGTATGTATAACATCAATGATCGTTTATTTTTTTAAGAACTTTAAATCCACAAGGTATCAATAAGAAACATAGTTATTTAGTGAAATACTTTGTAATTTAAGTTCTTTTATAGGTTTTTGTTCTTTTTTTAATAAGTCAGTCGTAGGTTTCTGCTTCCTTCAGTCTTTAGACGTTTAGTGTTGGACTATATTATCCCTTCTAAGTACCTATCTCACTATAATTTATATTCTTCCATTCATCTAATTCTTAATTTGATTATTATGTAAAAAATATAAACTTGATGTATACTAATTGAATTATTATTCGATTTTTATTATTTGTTCTTAATTAGCTATTTTTGTTTTATTTCAAATTTCTTATGTACTTGTATTTGTGACTATCATATGTAGGTGTGATTATCATATGTAGGTGTGATTATCATATGTAGGTATGATTATCATATGTAGGTGTGATTATCATATGTAGGTATGATTATCATATGTAGGTGTGATTATCATATGTAGGTGTGATTATTTTATGTAGGTATGTCTGATTAATTCAAATGTATTGTGATTATTAAATATAGTTATTATATGTATGTGTGACTATCATACTTTTAGATAACGGTTTGGATGAAAGATCTGCCCGATCTCTGTCGCGTGAATTTAATCGTGAAATGCATCGATTAAAGGGAAGCGGTGATGAAGAAGATACTCCTCAAAGAAAGAAGAGTGGCAAAAAGAAAAGTCATAGGGATGGTAAGTTGACGGGTTCTAAACCAATATTTTATTCTTATTTATTGTTTGTCGGCTCATTGCATTTTTCGTATTATACCTAGGCTATGTAAACAATTTTATTTAGTGAGGTTGAAACAAATTGTTCTGTCGAGTTCCTAACAATTATCAAATTTGTTTTTAAAATTATATGGGAAGCCTCGCACTCCCTATGGAAAAATATATTATTTTTGAAATGTGAACCAAAATTTAATCTCGGTATTGATACTTTGCTTTAAATGTTCTTGGTTGTTTGTAGTTTTAAAATGGTTGACCTTTCTCGAAATGCTATTTTTATCTGATAAATTATAAATATCTCTGTTTAATCAGTTCATTATTAAATATTTATTTATAATTATGATATATTTTAAATTAATAGATTCTATTTCATCTTAAAGACAACTTTTTTCTAATGTTGTTGAAACATTCATTTTACCTCCAAATTATGACAATGATTGTTGTTGCGTTAGGTACCTATACTTGTCAGTTCCACTTGATTACCTTGTCAACTCTTACCTATTACTTTTATTGTAAGTTACTATTATGATATAAAAATAGTGATTTGCTACAGTGTCATATGCAAAAGAAAATATTAGTTACTACCACAGAACTAGTATAGGTACCACATCTTTTTAACTTGGATTCGTCATTTCAGTCAACAGTTTGGTAGTTTACTAATACACATTTTCTAATAGGACACTTGAAATTCATTTAGTCCTCTCATTATAGGATGCATGTAAGAGCGATGCACACAATTTAATTTCTTATAAAAATGGAATGTTCAAAAGTTTAGAGTTTAGAAGAATACGAAAATTGACAAAACTGGCGATTAGTGATAAAAACCATTTGAAGACTGATTTCTTTATAGTTGAAAGGGACTAGGCAGCACTACATAATATTTTAGTAAATGGGCCTCTATATTAGGTTAATAGTACTTTTGATTCTCTCTCCGCCATTATCACCGTTCACCTTTCTTTTGACACCCTATCTGAATCACCAAAGTATTAACTTCTATTCACAAAGCAATTTCAATACTTCAAATCCAAAGAATTTTAAATTTGCTTATCATATCTATATGTTATCATTTTCTAAAATAAATATTTGTAATATATCATGTTAAATATATTTTATTAATCATTTATGATATTTAAGATAAATTTGCCATAACAAATGGTTGAACAAAAATATTTAGAATAAACAACATAACATAATATGCTATGTCGTTTTTTAATACTATGAAATTCTTACCTCTGTTAAATTAGACTCGTAAAAATAAGTTAGATTATTAAATGCAGTCATCGAAATAGATATAATCTATTTTGCTTTATGAAAATCGTCTATTATGACATTATTCTATGGTCAATGAAATGAATATTGTTTGCTATCCCTCATACTCTTTTTCGGCGTTTACCAAACAGTTCTGGAAAATGGTTTCACTTATAAACCATAATCCGAAAAACTAAAATTAGACGAAAGTGTAGGAAACCCTTCATAACTTTTTGAAAAATTTTAAAGATTTTGTAAAACAGTCCATATTTTACATAATGCAGGGTAAACAAGTAATATCCAAAAATTGAAACTTGCTGATTGTTGTATGGGATTTGAGCTACAGCTGTCCCACATTTTGACAATGGCGAATTTGATAATTCATAAGACTCATGAAATTTGGTGCTGGAGAACAACCTTTACGACTCGAGTCATAATATTTGATTCAAAATATTTTTCAAAACGAAACCGTAGTTTGATGTAAATTTTTGTACCTAGAAGGAAAATACATCACATTTGCTATATAGCGATATTAAAATCAGTTATTTGGATAGCCCAAGACTTGTGTAAAGATCACCTTGGACATCTGACATTACCAACAATACAATTTGGACATGGATGACACCACCAGCAATACAATTTGGACATGGATGACATCACCAGCATTCAATTTGGACATGGATGACACTACCAGCAATACAATTTGGACATGGATGACATCACCAGCATTCAATTTGGACATGGATGACATCACCAGCAATACAATTTGGACATCGATGACATCACCAGCAATACAATTTGGACATGGATGACATCACCAGCAATACAATTTGGACATCGATGACATCACCAGCAATACAATTTGGACATCGATGACATCACCAGCAATAAAATTTGGACATCGATGACATCACCAGCAATACAATTTGGACATCGATGACATCACCAGCAATAAAATTTGGACATGGATGACATCACCAGCATTCAATTTGGACATGGATGACACTACCTGCAATTCAATTTGGACATGGATGACATCACCAGCATTCAATTTGGACATGGATGACACTACCTGCAATTCAATTTGGACATGGCGGGTTCTAGGGATCAAATAACACACGTGAACTAACGTTTAGTCAATAATTCATTTTACATTCTAAAACCAGAACCTGTATGTCTAAGCGTTATTATAATTGTTCCGATTTTATGGAACTAAATATTTCTATGTTTTCGAATACATTAATAGTTTTGTTATATCATTTTGAATGTAAAAAATGCACTATTTGTTTATTTATTTACCTACGAATAAACGATGAATATATTTTCTTTTCAAATGATGTATAGTTAATGAAATTTGTCAATTAAGTTAACTACTTTTAATACTTAATTTTTATAATACTGTATGATATGATCTAAAATTAGCACAAGGGAGGTGGAGTAACAGCCCCTGACAAAAATCATAAACTGTTCGAAATTCCTTTGGTTTCTATTACGATTAATAATAAACAATTCTCAGATTTTAATTTTTTCTGTGGATGGATGGTTAATTTGGTAGTTGAATGAAGCTTTACCAAAATGAGGGACTTGTCAATTAATGTTTCTATCTAATCGGAAACGCTGTCTGTTATCATTAATTTGCACTTTATATTATAAAATTATATTTTTTTCAATAATATACTGATATTTTATATCCATAGTTACCCAATGATTTTAAACAAATGTCTGACGTGTTTTTGTTCCAATCTTTGATAATTCTAGTCGCGGTTGTTTTGTTCTTTAGTTGGAAGTATTTCATTGTGTTTTGTTCTTTAATTGGAAGTATTTCATTATGTTTTGTTCTTTAATTGGAAGTATTTCATTATGTTATGTTTTGTTCTTAAATCCATGGAGATATGGATCTGCTAATTACGTTACATGTTCTTATAGTTTACTGTCTTTGTATTCAAAATACTTGTAAAATAATTCCATTAGAGCAAGCATAGAAATATCTGTTAGAGATACCCCAATGTGTCACTTAAGTTTTCACTTTATATATGTGGATCAATATATCTTATGATAGAAATAAATACAATAGATTTTTTTAATCTCATATTTTGTGTACTATATTAAAAATTTACTAGTTTTTAAAAGATACGAATCTCAGTTGTTTCTAAATGAAAATATATGAACTATAGAAGATGAAGTTTTTCTCTTACAATTTATGCTAATATTTTGCCTCTTTCGATGATTTTATAAAGTAGAAGGAAAAAATATCAAAAAGCCTTAGCTGCGGTGTAATAGGTTTATTTACGAATTTTCACGGATAGACCGTTTCTTCAGGTAA
>JAUYWI010089841.1:0-12382 GCA_034780595.1 Parotoplana pacifica | reverse complement strand
TCTTGGATTTAAGAAGGTCGCTTGAGATGGGGTTTACTGTCCATGAAAGTAGCTACATTTATTTGTGTATTTTTCTTTGCTTCAGGTGGTTGTAAATCTGTTAAAATCATATCTTTCTACTAACGATATTGAAACGATGAAATGGCGTCTTATAAGTTCAGTCACGGATATTCTTTTCTATACAAATCATTCCTGTAATTTCCTCATCTACATGGCTACTAACATTAACTTCCGATATACGTTGAAACAAATACTTCACGGAAACAAAATAGAAAATTTTTCCGATAAAAGTACAACTCATTGGGCCGGTGAGGCAGCGCAGCCAAAGAAATAAGATTCAAATACTTAGTGTCATAATGCCATTACGGATCCGGTTGGTGATTGGCATAGTAAGATTACGTGGAAAAGGTTGGGAATTTTCATTTTACCATCTAGAAAATCATTTTATTTCACTTGGATGGATTGTGCTGAAACATTGAATAGTGACAAGTAATATCAAAACAAAATACAGACAATTTGTTAGGAAATACAATTTCGGTTATGTGTTTAGATAACGTATATACTCCAAACAAGCGCCGGTAAACAGCGTTGAATCCAATAGAAACAAAGTAAATTAATGGCCAGGTGTCATATAATAATCGTGCAATGAAAGAGAAGAGATACAAACGACAAGAATTCCCAAGTGTAGATTTTAGATAGTCAATCTAGGGGTACACATAATTGAACTTACCTAGTGTATATTATGTAGTTTAAACGCATAAAATTTCACTTCTGAACCGGAATACATATGTATAATTGTAAATACTTATTCTTCTATATCTCTATCTGAATCTGTATTAGTTGTAAAAATAAAAAATCCTTAATGAGAAAGTCATTTTTAGATTAAGCGATGGGCCTTTAAAAATGCCTGGTCAAAAAGGAATAAAATGAAATAAGCGCCGTTGATAAAATGAAATTGATTCCAGTTTACTATTTTTGCAAATAAAACAATTCTGAAGCCAAATATTAATAGAATCGATTGATATTTGGTAGATATGTTGCAAATACCTCATGTTTTGATATACAGGGTGCCCACTAGAAAACCAGTAAATTTCATTCAGTATAACTAGAAAACAAGTAAATTTCAGTCTTTGATATTCTCTCTAAATCAAAGGAGAGTAAAGTGCAACATCCTTACAGAGCAGCACGAAGAAAGACAAATGAATAAGTTGCTTGCAATGGCAGACCGCTTTGATCAATCTTGGAGGAATGTTTGGTTTTCTGATGAAGCACATTTAGAACTTCGAGCTTCATTAAACAGCCAGAATGAGAGAATTTATCGAGCGGTAACTGTGAAAACCGACATACCCAATGAGGAACTTCTGGTTGAAGTAGGCCGCTTGCAGCCGTCAGCCATGTGTTATGCGGCCGTCTCCTGATATGGAAAGACTTGAGCTCAGGTTTGTTGAAGGAAGGAGAAGCAGCTGGTCAAGGTGATGTTCCACCATCTCGAAGAAAAAAAGAAGTGGATCAATCAGCAAGTGTACTGCGAAGAAATGAGACATCAGACATGTGATGCGACAGAGACCATGGACATGGCAGCAAGATGGAGCGAAAGCGCACACTGCCAATGCCACAGTTGACTTCTTGCGGAATACAACGCCTGACTTCATTGCACCACAGAAGATTGGCCAGCAAACAGTGCGAATGGGTGGCATTTTGAACATTTTTTCATTTACTGTTTTTCTAGTGACCAGGGTGCAACCTGAGGTCCAAAAAACGATATTTCTTTAATAAAAAGTTCTGCGGTATAGATGTTTTAATATTCTAGTGGTTTTGTGATTAGTACCTGTTCATCAACTGTAGAAAATTTTATAAAGAAATATCGATCCAAAACAAATTATGAACATTTTTGTATCAGAAATTGTCCATAGATACATATGAATAATTCGTTGGAATTCTTTCATATTTGGCGTATCTATTCTTTGGCTAATATTTTATTAGTGAGCAAAGTAAACAATCTATAGCTTTATCCAAAGTCAAGAATTGAGGTACTGATTGTGAGCCAGATATCACGTTAAAAATCAATTTTCTGAAATTCAATTAGGGTAGGAAATCATTCCAAAACCACTATAAATGACTTAGAAAACAATAATAAGCTATTTCATAAATCCAACTAGTTATTTAAGTGAATAAATTTACCTTTTAAAAAATCAATTTTTACGTAACCCCTTAGATCAGTATCCAAGTTTCTAACACATTATTTATAATCACAAATTTGAGCAAGATAAGATGTTTTGTTTGTATTTTAGAACCATTTAAGTGATTTTGGCCAAAAATATCGATATTTCAAAGAAAATTTATGGATTTGTGTTACTCAGCCTAGTGGACCTACACACCAATTTGAAGCAAATCTGACTATTTAAACCTGATGACGTAATCGGCCCCTAGCTCAGTCCCAAAAATATTTTGTCGACGAATCTAGGGGGGACAATCGTACTAATTTTTTTAGCGAGTACAACGAGGGATTTTAAAAAAGTAGCCGAAATACACTTGAAGAATAAAAAATATTCAACGCTACTTAAAAAAACATTTTATGTTTAATGTACATTGAGAATGATACATAAAAAACAATCATTATATAAATTATACAAAACAAAGTTTTTAAAAAGAATCACAGCGCATAGCAGTACACAGCCCCATTGTTTTAATTGAACTAAATTGGTAAATTTGGCTTTATAACGACGTGAGAAAATTCTGAACAACTGTTTAAATTCTATTACCAAACAGACGAATCATTAGAAAACTAGGTACGATATTTTTTAACTATTTTATCTAATGTTAAACAAAATGTCACTGTTTAGAATGTTTTGATCAACGCAAATTTAAATGTTTGCTCATAAACAGTTTGGTTTGTGAAAATATGTATCAGTCTGCAGAATATGTAAATATATTTTAAAATTGTCCATCGCTTTCTTTTTTTGATTCCTGAATTTATTAAGTAGTGATAAAAAAATTCCAAATTATACAATTTCAATTAAAATACCGATGTACATTGAAAAAACAATTCACTAACAAATGATAGGCATAAAATGTATATTACTAACGATAACTTTTTGTTGTTCGAACTTAAAATATATGGGTAATTTCTACAAAAAATGTGTTTTAAAATTAGTGTCACGAAAATTGATAACAAAGCTACATATGTAGGTAGATATTATTGGTTAATAAGCTTGGTTTAGTTTATAACAAAATAACTTAGAGAATAAAAAAAAAATTTTTAATATTAAAATGTCATACCAACAAAATAGAGTATTTTTTAGAAAACTGAACAAATATTTGTCCATTATTCAATTTTATATCGTCTTCTGCTTCATCAAAGGATACAACGTACTTCAGTTCTGTCTATTCATGTTATTTTATGTCTATCTTAAAAACTCCTGCTTTTCTGTACCTCATTTCTTGTATTTATAATAAATTTGTAATTTATGAACAGTAATAAAACAAATTATCATTATTATAAATTGTACAATATACTCAGAAAAGATTTTGCACATTTACTTATATACAATATATTTTGTACGAGAAGGTATAACAGATGCACCAGTCGTTGTATTCTTACACTCACATGATTGTAACTGTCGTCTACACCAAAATATCAATGTTAACTACAATTAGGGCACTTATGTGTCCATTGTTACTCTGTGATTACCAATGTAAAATATGGTTCCTATTCATAGATATAGTATTGTAATTGGAGTAAAATTCAATACAATATCTATGGTGGTATATGTACAATCCTATTTGTAATACTAATAGTGACGTTTATCAAAATTTTTAAATCAGTCTAGTTTGTGATTAAGAACATTAAAAAGAATATTTGAGATTTCTGTCCTTCTTTAAACAGTAATATTTAATACCAATAATTCTTTTCGTAATTGTTTATTCAATCATTTTTTCAATATTACCTATTTGAACTCTATAATCACGAATGATAATTTTTGAATATGCCTTCAGCCATCAGCTAAAAAGCTGACCGGATTTTAAACTTAATTTTTCTATCATAGTTTAGAGTAAAATCAGCCGATAAAATAAGTAGGAAAGAAGATTATAGGTGAATTTGTGTTTAAAAATCTAAATAAAACTTATATTACGAAAATTTATAGTTTTCATTAATGTCTATCACATGATTAAATTGCTTGGGGGGGGGTAATCGTTTTCCTACGTAAGAAAATATATCAGTAGTCAGATAAAAATAGACGCCTAATATTTATAAAATGTTCATAAATTTTATATTTATTGAACGCATGCTTTTTTCAGACCATCGATATTACGAGTGCACATCCATTTCTAATAAAGTAATACTTTTGTTATATTTAATGTGATGTTCCAAATTATGTATCGTATACTAAATAGCTTAGCTGATTTAAAATTAATGAATGGTAATTTATATAACACTAATTAGACATCTTGGATTACTTATAAACGTCAGCTATTAGACATACAGGGTGGGTCATAATTCTCAGTCAGTTTAAAAAATTAAAATAATTATTATGTATTAGGAATTCCCAAATGGGACTGTTATTATAATATTCACAATATAATGTTGTTACTTATTTTTATTTAATTATTTTATTAAATACATTTAAAATAAAATAATATTTTGTTTCAATTGACGAGAAATTATGGCCCACCCTGTATAAGTATATAGTTTGGAAATATAAAAATGTTTATAAATGTATTAAAAATATCGTTATACGTAATAAAATACAATACAGGAATGTACAATATACCTATTTATGTAATATGTAGTTCATATATAAAAACAATATACAGAAATAATTTATATTCTACATTTATAAACTTCTAAGAATTAGAGTACATAGCAAATTATTTTTACACGATTTTCATTATTTCTAATCAATATAAAAACCGTGATATCAACAACCTCCGATTTATTTTTTAAGCCACTTTTATAGTTTGAGGACATCTTTCTTTAATTTACTGCATCTAAAACCAAATGATCAGAGATGATATTGGCTAAGAAATGTTGCCATAAATAAATAAATTTCTGCATCTTTGAACAATTTATTCACATAACATTTAGATAACTAGATTTTATTTTTAACAGCCAATTTAATGAATGGCAATGTTTTCACAGCCAAGTAAAATGGATTAAAATTACTTCACAGCCCAATAGAATAACGTCATCATTTAACAGCCAGCACAGTGATGTCATTAAATACTTTGTTGATCAAAATGACATCAATTGATACAGTCGATTAATAATCCCGTCCAGTTATCTAACCAACAAATATGTCATAACAGTGCATATTAGAATTGCTAACGAGGAGATTTGGATTCGGCAGGAGTTACAAATAAAAACGTAGCGCATGTCAGGTCCATCTGAAACAAAACATATTGCATCTTAATTCAATAGACAACTTCAAATTTCAATATTGTCTTTTTTATATTAGAGCAAGGACAGCTAAAGGGTCATACTTCAATTAGTCAGCAGAGGATGATCCAGAAATATTTAAAAATGGGAGGGAAAGAAAGATTCCACAAACCCTGACAGCTTCACACTGTAAAGCAAAATAAAAAATAGACAGGAATCATGATGCAAGGTCGCACCTAATTAGTCGCATATAATTTAGTCGTATAGAAAAGTCGTATTTGTCCCAAACAAAATAGTAGTGTATAAAAATGTCATTGAAAAAGTCGTAAAATATAATATGTTTATATAATTATTCATATAGACATAGTGAAAATTAATTATTGTGATAAGTTGTGTGGAGCAATTAAATCACAGCGTTTAGTTGAACCAATTATTTGATTTTACGATAATGACGTACAGTGATCTGACAATATCTAATTTTATTTTTGTATGTTCTGCAGGAATGCCTTAATGTTAGTAGGAATCTGTGATAGAATGGGTGACTTCACACTCGGTTTAGTTTAAACCCTTCTAAGTTTTTTTTGTATATACTCAAACGCACTTAAACTGGCAATGGTTTGACGATATTTTCCCATTCTTTGTCATAGAGATGACGTTATACTTTCTAAACTGGTGGATTAATTTTAAATAATATTCACAGTTTATATTGTTTTACCTTAATTTTGATTAAAAAAATTAAATTTTAAGTTTACCATAATTTAGTAATTTTAATATTATTATTTTATTGACAGATTTACCTTTGGTGACCTTTTTTAAATGCATAATGTTACGTAGCTAAAACGTTATTTAATGTGTAAATATCAAGAAACGATAGTTTTTTAAATGTTATTTTGTTAAATGTAGTAGTTGACCTTTAAACACAAGTGACATATCAACATTTGAAGATCACTCAGTATAAAAAAGTAGCATTTTCGCAATATTATACAAAATGTTAGCAAAAACAAATGGGTGGCCGAATTGAACGTATGCTTCATAAAGTTGATTGAAAGTTATAATCACAAAGTTGGATGTGTTTGATTCAAATAAAATATTTGTAAACAACCATTTTGAATGTTAAATTTTCGTAATAAAAATGATACTTCTTGGAAGTTTTCAAAGATCGCATAGGCTCCATAGAATATCGTTTCTTATCATGGATTAAAAAGGAGCATTACAGAACAAAAGAGCAGTAAATCGATAAATGCATACATGCTCAAAAGAAGTACATAGCTAGGCAGTCTTCTAACTGTAACATAAAAAATAGAAAAAAACGCCCACCAAAAATGACGGTTTTAAAAATTCCAATTTTTATCATGTTAGCTTACTCTTAAAAAATCGGAGTAGAAACTACTCCAATTAAAACAGTGGAAATTTTGACTATTTTCAGTATTTTTTATTGTAATGTAACACTTAAAATATTTAAAATCGTAAACTTTTTAATTTCTTGATTATTGGAGCAACTTTTCACTCGTACTTTTACCCTCAGCTCTTAGTTTTTAGCAGCAGGTCAGATTCCTCGCTCTCTGGAGTAATAAATGGTGTGTGTTAACTTAGTTTTATTTTCATAAAGTAAAACTATCTGTTAGAAGAGAAACCAGTTTCTGAATAATAGGTACATAGATTTTAAAATTTTATAACCAAACACGAATAAAAATATTTAATAACTTATTTGGATTTTGTTATAATTCAAAGACGGAAGTTGGCTATGATTAAAATGAAGCTGAAAACCAGCATGGTTCGTACGCAAACTGAGACAAATATGGCAACTACCCCTCCACACACACAAAAAAAGACCATGAAGCTTATACAGAAACCAAAATTCTGCCACCTAGCCTGTTCAAATTCCTGACTAGATACAAGTTGATAAAGTTCTTTTTTACACTACAAGTTACCCATGATTAACTAATCAATAATTTTTGTTACAAACACTCTCATAAGTGTATATTGTCATTCTTCAATTTTCAATATTGTTTATTTTAGGCAAAATGTTCTGAAGCTGGCAGTGTTTACCTCTAATAAAACCACACGATGGATGATGTTTGTCCCTACCGATCATCAGTATTTGAAATAACAATGCTACTAATGTTGAAACATCTTCAAAATCTCATCCAAAATAGAATCTGCACTCGAACTATACACCTACGTTGTCTCCAATCTAGAATGCAAATCTTTTTATAATATTGTTGGAGTGTACAGTTGGTGGCAGATACTACTAAACATCTTCAAATTTCCACTTATGATATTCGGACGAAACATGAGCACTTTCATGAGGATAATTTATTTATGTCCAAGTTAATAGAAACACTTTCTTTTTAACAAGAAAAATTAAAATATAATCTAAATAAAAGCAAATTGAGTAATATATGTTTTATTTCTTATTTTATTTTAGGTAATGCCCCACATACAGGAACAAGTAAAGCATTTCTCTGCCAAAATTTTAGAGCAGGCAGATACCCCCTTTTCTGCTTAAAAAATTTCCCATCAAACAAAAGATGTTGAGTCTGCAGCCGAAACAGAATAAAATAGGTACGCTAATATTGTCAAAGTTGTCCCAATTATCCACATTTGTACCTTAGAAAGTGTTTCATCCAGTACAATCAATATTAAAAATGTTATTACTTTCTATAATCATAATTTCGTAGTTTTTGGAAAGCCTTTTTCATAGAAATTTGTAGCAGCACTAATAATTACCTATCCAAAAATCAGCAATAGCAGTGAAAGAGTTAATCATGTAACAAATTATATCAATCACATTTTAAAATCAATAATTAATAAGATTTTTGTAACTAAGTATCAACAAGTTCTAATCTTTTATTTCATAATTTGAAAAAGCGAATGTGATATACTCGTAGGCATCACCAAATAATGCAAATAATTGAAGTAGACATGTTAGGCATCAGTAAATAAAGTTCTTTATAGTTAGTATGGAGGTGCTTGGCTATAATATTATTTGCTAAGTAAAAAAAAAACATTTTAACTTGATGAAATTCTTTTGAAGTGCACTTAGATTCTAGAAACATCAAATATTAGCATAAACAATGCATAGTTTCATAATAATCTAATAATATTAGACTATTTATGTTAAAATTAATTGTATCAAAAGATAATAATAAAAAAATTATACTTCATCACAAAATGGTGTCAACAAACAAGATGATGTTTTACCCATCTCATGCTAATTTAAAAGAACTGCTTAATTAATCATTAAAAGAACACTTAAATCTAAATATCAGTTACAACACAGTGTTTATTTTAAAGTACATTGAAAGTCTCGATTTTTTTCTATTCGATAATCTTAACGTTGTTTGCTGTTTCTATGTAAAATAATTGGGTTAATTTACCGTCATTATTCGTTAAATTTTGCATTTGAATTATGTACGTTAAAGTTGATTTAAAAAAACATCCTACTTTATCTGAACAATCCTCAGAGAGATGCAAATGCAGGCTTGGTAATAAGTAACCAATACAGACTTGATTTCTATAACAGTTTCAAAATGATTTTTTTGTTTTAAAACGCTTGTTTTCCTTACATTTTTAAATTTCAAAAATTCACAATATAAACTCAATATTCTGAAAAAATCCAGTTAAGTTAGAAAATTCGATTTGAAACTTTTATAGAAACTAAGCATAGACCCCTTAAGGGGTGGGGCTATGAAACTAAGTCTTGTGTCGGTTATTTATTTCCCGCTCTCTATAAATGATATTCTTGTTACTCGCCTAAATGTAATATAAATGAATGTGCCTTGACATCTAAGTTAGCTGTTCAATTAGTAGCTGCGCGTTGCATTAATAAATTAAGCAAACCAAAAATTAATTAAAGGAAGTTGAAAAGAATATCCTAAATTTAACTTCACCTATCCATTGTGTTGGAAATAAATTATGTATTTTTACTAGAAACATTTCAAGGCGTAACAAATATTTTAAATTTATGATGTCAAACGTAATAATTTTCCTTAAAAATTGCAATTTTAGCTTACACCAAAAGTAGTATGCTGATGTTTTAATATTAGAAAGAACCTTTTTCCCATATTAGAGTGAGGCTTTTTTCCTTCTATATTAGAGTACGGTTTCTTTCACTCTCCTATATTAGATTGAATTTTCTTTCCCCTCCTATATTAGAGTGAAGATTCTTTCCCCTCCTATATTAGAGTGAAGATTCTTTCCCCTCCTATATTAGAGTGAAGATTCTTTCCTTCTCCTATATTCGTATTAAAGTGAAATTTTTCACTTTCCTATATTAGATGCTTCTTTCCTCTCCTACATTACAGTGAACCTTATTACTCCATCCATATATTAGAATGAATCTTTTTTTCCCTCCCTATATGATAAATATTTTAAAAACATGAAATAGAAACAAAAATTAGGAAATTGTTTAATCACCAAATATATAAAAACCCTTTGATACTTAAATATTTATCTGATTCTAAACTTATTTTGTATCCGAATAATATTGTTTTTATATTCATAATAATTCATGTTGTAAAGAGACAAAAAGATCACAATTTCATCAAACACAAGATTTTCAATGTGTCTGACTGAGTATATTTTCATTCCATTCCATTTATCTCTCTCTCGCTCTCTCTTCCTATAATTGATAAATTGTCAAGTGCTACAGTTGAACGTTCTTCCCAATATCAGTCATCAATTTCCACTTACCCCAGAATGCACCAGGTAGACATCTGTCGGAGGAAATCAACTGAAACTGCATTTCCGGCGAGCTCAGCTGACCAACACCACCTCGACTGTAGCCAAACACACGCACATTATAGCGCGTATTCTTGTTCAACATCGTGATGTAGCCGTGCGTTGTCAAGCCACAATCAATATCCTTGGTCTCACCCATCAAAGGGGCCCCCGCCATCCAATATCGGATCTTATAGCCGTCAAGTGATTCTTCTTGTGGCAGTGCTTGAATACCGACCCAGTCGACGCGAACCTCGTGCGGGCGTCCAGTCGAATTGATGGTGACCTTGGTGGGATAGGCAGATGGGGCTCGTTTAAACGTGGTCTGCTCAAAGAAAGAGGAATCAGGTCCATCTCCAGCAGCTGTCCATATCTGGAAAAAAAGAAACAAAAGTGACAACATTCTTGTTTTTTGAATGCATGTTTCATATTTTAAACCAGAGATTACAATATACATCAGACTATAGGGTGCCCACCAAAAACAGGAAATTTAATGCAATACGGTTTCATTAACAAGAATTACACAAGCATCAGAATTAATCACTCAACACAAAAACTCAGGAAATTTAGTAATAGATTTAATACATCAATAAATTTAATATTATTCCCTTGAGATTCGTCGAGTAAAAGCTCATACAGCCACAGACACTGTTGCATGGCTCAGAGACAATACTCCGGACTTTATTGAACCTAACGATTGGCCATCAAAAAGCCCTGACCTCGAGGTTATGGATCTGTCCATTTGGGGTATACTGTTACATCAGCTTCAATAACAGAGGAGAGAGGTCACTGATATTCAATCGTTGAAACTGTGATGACTGCAGCTTGAGGTTATTCAAAGGGCAACTGGTACTTGGTTAGTCCGTCTACCTTGTTGTTTAATGAGCCATGGAAATCACTTTGAACACCATATAGACATGTGTTATTAATTAATTTTGATTGATTTATTTGTGTTAAGTAATTAATTCTGATTCTTGGAAATTCTTGTTAATAAAACCTCTTGTTTTTTTGTGGGACACCCTGTAGATGTACTAGAGACAAATAAGTAAAATCCATGAAATTATAAAGCAGCAACAACAAATAGAATAGAGTTAAAAGTATCCCCCCCTTACAGACACACCGCCGGCCTTTAGCCAGATTTACATAGAAAAAATGAACAATTATGATAATTCTACCTTGCTTATAATAGCAAATTCGCTCTTATGGAATATGGGAAATCCCATCAGCACTGTCCAGCTGAATCTCTGTTTTTATCATTAAAATCGACTATCAATAACAAGAGCCTTTACATCTGAGTGCTCTTTCTAAGTTATACCACATTTTTGTCCATTCTACAGATCCCTTTCCCCATCGTACTGTTTGGTGGCTAAAAACGAGAATGGCGGTATATGGATATCGATGGTAGCACTAGACCCTCAAACACACACCCCCTACATAACCCGCAGCTGACAGCTGAATAATACCCCTGCTAAACATTTACGGGTTTTATAGTTAATAAAACAAAATAAGACGCAAAAACGAATTAATATTGAACAAAATTAGGATATTTCCAAAGTTTCGAATTTATTCTTTGTCAGAGAAATAAGATTTTAGTCGGTGATCTTTTTAAAAGAATAGATATTAAAAACGAATGTAAATGTAACATTTAAAGAGTTCACAGAAAATCATAGACAGACTAAAACAAAAAAATCACAGAAAACGTGTCGCTAGTTAAAGAACAGAGTGAGTGTTTTGAAGGAAACAAATATTTTCAAAATATTTATGTAGCTGAAACAACCAACCTGGACTCCAACACAATAATACTGATCCCAATCCAGCCCCACGATAACACCTGTGGATTTGTCCCCACCGAAAATAGTCTGTCTCTGGGCGGTTTTATAGCGGTCATGCGCGGCATCTGGTTCATGACACGGTTTGTTGCGAGGCCAGTAGACAATACGATAGCCCTGAATAGGTCCAAACTTCTGGTCCAGCTCGGGACGTACCCAGGATACAATGAGCGCCGTGGAGTTCAAGGACCCCGCTTCAACTTTCAGGACAGTGCCGTCAGGCATGATCGGTGCAGAATAAACAACACTTTCAGGAGAACAGGGGCCGTTTCCCTTAAAAGAAAAGAAAATTACTATCTAAATATGATTTGTTTGGCCAAATAAATTTCAATGAAATCGTCATAATTAAATAGTTGCATTCAATGACGACTTTTTAAATATTACTATAGGCTGTCCCATAAAAAACGGCGTTTTTTTTACCAAAATACAAAATTTATTAATTTGACAAATACTT
>JAUYWI010089830.1:0-12382 GCA_034780595.1 Parotoplana pacifica | reverse complement strand
CACACCTAAAATACCAAACTAAAAGCTTTGAAATAGGTGAATGTTCAGGAGATCATCCTAATACGCCTGATATTTACTGTCATCAAATATTCCTCTACGTTGCAGACACTCTGGTGGCGTTTATCAAAGATATAAAACTTAATAGACTTGGTAAAATTACTTGGGTACTTAGTTAGAAACTGAAGTCATTCCGACAGCATAACCTTTCCCCTTGGGATGTGGGGACCAGTATCTGAGGAGAGGCTATTTGAGGCGCTTCACTCATTGAAAGGTACTACCCCTTCAGAGCCCATTCAAATTACTGTCGAAATAAACTACGAAAATATACTACAATGTTTGACAGTAAATTAATTAGTCTGAAACAAAGATCAATAATGAGCAGTAGTTGGTGGGGTTCCAGTATGTGTCAGTCAGTATTTGAATAAAAAAATCTGGAAATGAAATTACATGAAACATACAATTTTACAGTTTATGCAGTATGAGAATGGTAAAAAAGCATATAAAAATTTTAACTATCACATTTTAAAAATATTGGGTCATTGGCTATAATATCAGACCAGCAAAAATCACTTTAAATATCAGGCCTGTCCAAAATTAAATTGGACAGTTGGCAATTCGGTTATAATTACCTAGGTGAGTCAACTTTAAACATTGATGAAATTTATTTTTCAGACATAAACATTTAGATTAGAAATTTGCTATTTGTGTGTTACAAAATTAGTGTGCGATTATTGATTTTTTTGTCTGAATATTAAATTCTTCAATATATAAAATCAATTCACATGGTTAATAAAGGATATTTAAAAAAAATTGTTCATTACTTAGCAGCTTAAAATGTTTATTTTTCACAAACGAGGGTATGCATGTACACATATCTGCCAAATATTATCAATTAAATAGTTTTTGATTTTAGGAAGTTAGAAAGTATCCATTGTCCCAAATTATGTTTTATGATGGGTTAATAAAATTGCTATTTTTAGTGTCTCTGATGTCTAATTTGATATAAAAAGATTGCTATAAACAATAATTTGAATATGATAAATAAACTAGATATTAATATAATTTTAATTTATTAATACCTTTTCAGTTTAATAACTATTTGTGTTGCAAGGATTAGCATACTAATTAATGATTTTGATTACTATTATGTAAGATTAAAATAGTCAATGTTATTATCATATACATATAACAAAAGTTTAAAATATCTAAATTATTATTTTATAGATATTAAATTATTAAGTCGATTTTCGTGTTTTAATTTTACATCCCATATGTCTTTAATTAACCTTTATATTTGCATTTATGTTTGATTTAGTAAGCAGTTATAAGCACATGGGACTACCTGAAAAAGATCAATCTGTTTTGCCACTAAAACACAGACAATCTGGTAAGATGCCTAATGTTGAACAGGAAGAACCTTTGGTGCCTGCATTTTCTCAACCAGAGGCAGCATATGACTACTTTTGTAGTGCTAATAAATTCAGTACGATATTGTCCAGCTTCAATCGTTTATGTGATCTAGTAGATCTCAATCCCGCAGATGATGGTGTCATGTTTTACAGACATTTTAGGAGGCGTCTTTCATCTTATTTGAAGGCTCAGAATCTTTTCTCTAAGTTGGATAAACGTGTTGTTCACAAAGAGTACAAGAAACAGATGGCTGCACATGGATTAAAGGCAAGTATTAAAATATTTTAATTTAATTTATATTTATTGTCTGTATTATCGAATAAATAAAATGAGAAGAGAATGTTTAAAAGTAGTTCATTTATTATATTTATAATAAAAATATGTTACGTAATTATATGCTGGAGGTCCCACTATTAATGAAGGATAGATATGTGGTTTAGATGTGTACAACATATAGTTCAATATATGTAGAATAAATCTTTACTGCAGAAAACATAAAAATAAGAAATAATATCAGTCAAGCCTTCGACAGTATTAACATAGAAATGAATGTAATCCAACCAAAAGATGTGTAAAAATAAATAAATATGGCATCAACATAAAAACAACATCCCTTCAAGATCGAATCAAAACTATGTAATCGTGTGTATCTTGTTCTACACCCAAGCTAAAGCATGATAAGATGACCAGTCAAGCTCGGTAATTGAAAATACCATCTAGTATATCCGAAATCCAAAATCGAAATCCATAAAAAATCCAGTCAGAAATGAAAAATGTAAAATAGTAAAAATGCAAAACAATAACAATAAATATGGTGCGGGACTTAGAACCCTCAACAGACATTTTAGTTGCTTGTCCAATGGGTTGAAATTTGTTAAACATATTTTGGACAGATTCATCAACTTTTTTGAAAAGATCATTAAGGGGCTGATGATGTCATCAGGTCCAAAAATTAAACATTGTCTAATTAACATCCTAATCAGTAATACAAATCTATAAATACTTTTTATAGAAAAATTAGTTGACCAAAAAGCACTTAAATGGCTCTAAACTCCAAAAGAAACATCTTATCTTGTTCAAATTTAAGACTTAGAACGAGGAAGCTATTAGAAATAAGAAAATTAGATGTCTCACTTATATGGTTGTAAGCATTAATTAACCTTGTAAAATTTAAATTATTTAAAATGGTTTATTGTTAGTTTCTACGTCATTTTGTAATTGTTTTTATGGAATTTAGTCACTAAATTGGTCCAAAAACAGTGAACCTCAATTTATGACTTTAGATAAATCTATCATGTTTCTATATACTTAACAGATGATAGAGAATACATGTTCCAAATACGAATATGAAGGAATTCCCATGAACTATGTAGTATCGAGGTAGAATAAATGAAAGATATTATGGGGTAACTAAGATTTTAGTTGTAAAATACCAATAAAATTAAAACATAAATTTGTAAAATTCCTTCTTGCTATGGAATATTGATCAGTTGCTATATTGTAAGTAGACTGAATGAAAGTTCTGTCTTCATGTTTGATTATGTATAAAGACATAAAATACAACCTCGCAAAAAAAAAATAACTGTAACACCAAAACATGATAGTTATCTATAATTTTGTTTATAAAAAATCCACAATTTTTTTATGGATAAATATTTTTTAATGAAATTTTCTAATTTTGTGCCTTGCCATCTGCCTAAACAATAGAGAAAATGTCATTTAAAAATATTGATTCAGGAACAAAATGTGGAATTCATTTTGAAACAAAATAGTTACCTATCAATTTTTGTTATTACGGTTATTTTAGAGCGAGGTTGTACAACACATTTTTACTCCTTGCTCCAAAATTAGTCTAGGTGCCAAATTTCATTACAATCAATTAATGTTAAGTCTAAGAAACAAAAGTAGAAATTTCTAATTGCATAGCTTCTAAAATATTTGACTAATTTTGATAATATTAAACCACTTACTTAGAGTCTGTCAAGTGGTATGAATTTTAAGAAACATCAAATATGGCTCATTATCAACGATCCAATATAGGCTCTTTAGTCAAGGCTAACAGCCAATTGTAATTTGCTTAAACAAAGTTTTAGAAACATTACTAATTGTATGATTATTCATTTGACAATAGAATTGTCTACTTAATGAATATTATTTTGGCATCCGCGATCCATTTTTCCTCCAAAACCGTGAAAACTAAAATTAGGCGCAAATACCTAGTAAACCCTCTATACACTGAACTAAAAAAACAGTTGGCGAAACAACCTCAATTCAAGCAATACCACCAGATCTTTATCTCGATTTCTTGACATAAAAGCTTTACAAAAGGCACTTTTTGATTATTATACGGGATTACCCACCAATTTCGACTACGGCACATCTAATAAAAGAATAATATTGACAAGAGGTGCAGTAGAACATCCTCTACAACGCGTTTAAAGTTGGGTGACAAGGACCATCTACATTTTTACGGGGGTGTGGGGGCAACCAATACAACTTTAACTTGGGTGCTAAGGATATTAGAGATTAAAAATCATTGGTGACTAGATGGGCGCTGTGGGGTCATTACTGGCAATACAAAATTTGGCATGGGTACTCTACAGATCAAGCACACTACACATTTGCAAAACAACCCCCACCACATCTAGTTATGTTTTTCATTTAGGCTTTAGTAGTTGGAGCTGGTCCTGCTGGATTGAGAATTGCTATCGAACTTGCACTTCTTGGCGGCAGAGTCTATGTTATTGAAAAAAGAGAGCAATTTTCAAGGTAAGTTGGTGCTTTTTTAAATGAAAGTGACCATATTCCATGTCATGCTTTATTCAAATTCTAAAAGAAGAAGATTATTGATTTTAGTAGCCAGTCTTTGGCTACGTTTGTAATTGAAGTATTAAGCATCATAAT
Organism: Parotoplana pacifica; assembly: GCA_034780595.1. Lineage (NCBI taxonomy): Eukaryota > Metazoa > Platyhelminthes > Proseriata > Otoplanidae > Parotoplana > Parotoplana pacifica. The sequence goes on along the minus strand of JAUYWI010089830.1, from coordinate 8,068 downwards.
CTTTTTGTCTTTAGGAACAACGTTTTACATTTATGGCCTTTCGTTATAAATGATCTGAAAGCACTAGGAGCAAAAATATTTTTTGGGAAATTTTGTGCTGGAAGTATCGATCATATAAGTATGTTTATGCAATACCTAGTTATTTACAATCTTAAATTTCTTTTTTACTTTTTTGGATAACAAAATATAGTACTATATATCCATATGAATTTGTTTGTTTTATTTCAGGTATCCAAACATTACAGTGTATATTGTTGAAGATTTGTCTCATTTTTGGTGTTCAGATATTTCCTTCTGTTAGCTACGAAGGATTAATTGAACCTGAAAAAGGTACCTACATATTTTTGTTGTTGTTAACTAAAGGTTGTCTTGCTGTAAGATTATCCAATTAATAATACTTATTTTCAACATGTAGGTGTATATTTATTCAGCCCAATATGGACAGTAGGTACCGATATGAAATATTCTATGTCTAGCTATAAATGATATCCTACAGTACCAATATTTTTTATGAAACATTAAATAGTATATTTACATATAACTTGTTGCTTTATTATTAATCTCCGGTGCACCCGAGATTAACAAAAATAACTTACTGCATTACATAGGAGATTTACTATTTAATATTGGATAAAAACAATTAATCAACTGTCGATTTAAAAGAAAATTCGACAATTTCAATATGCACACACATATAGAAATGTAAATTATAGAAACGATAAATGAATTTAATTAATTAATATTTATTCATTTAGTTGCTTAATAATATAGATTGCCAAAACCTAAGGTCACCATTACTAACCTAAATATATTTCAATTTGACGCATTGGATAATAAAAATTGCCTGTAAAGATGAAACGTAATGTATATTATTATAATATCTATTGTTTATGAATTCTTAATTTTGTCATTTGTGTTGCATATATTTTGTTGTTTTTACTTAATTGAACAGCAATTTGAGATGTAACTGTTGTTATATTTTCTCAACAATTAGACATGCTCGCTAAATAGACCTCTTATTTCAATTCTTTTCGCATCACATTAAGACATAATGTATTTATTTGTTTGCTGGTTAATTATATCTAGTTTTTTATTCTATTTTCGAATCATGCTTCATATGTTTTGATAAAAGCCATAAATAATACTGTGATAGAGGCTGCTTAGCTAAATCAAAGTGTATCTAGTTCATAAACACAGTCAGTTAGATTAAAAATACATATTTTACATTTAACTATACACCTACCTATGTAACATATAATGCTGAGAACAGAAGAAATGAATAATTATAGTCATTAATTGCTGTATTTTGACTTAAATATTATAAATATTGAAATGAATATTTGAAGAATTTAAAAAAGTGTAATTGTATATTACAATAAAGATATTTTGTATAGCTATGTACAATAGTTGTCCCTAATGTCTAGTATAAAATAGAAATTGAAATTCAGTGAAAACATTTTTATTGTTATTTACTCATAATGTAACAAAGAGTTACCTACATACCTATCTATGTCTGTATGTACATACATTTGAAAGCAATCCAAAAATTTCACACATAGAAAGTAGTTTTATGGCTTCATTAATTATGAAAACTTTGTACATAGAACTTCAAAAGAAATCGGGATTTCTATTTTTATAGATCGATTAACGGTTTTCGTCCATGATTCAGTAGGTTTCTAGCGGGGTGTGGACTTTGTTAGGCAATAAACTGTTAGCATAGAAACTAGGTACAAGTTAATTCCAACACATGAAATGTTTTTTAGCATCCTTTTTGAATGAGAAAGAAGTATGTATGAACATAGAGTTTATTTTTGTGATTATAACTTATTTCTCGTGGGGGTGGATGCAGGATTTTCTTCCAGGGGGGGGGGGGGCTATATTTTTACATAGTCTCCAATTTATTTAGATGCAACAAATACTAATTTAAGGATAGAAAAACGTCTTCACCAATATCTATTTTAGGAGATGAGCTAAATGTGTTGCTATTTTTTTAAAATTGTCATGATTGATGAATTCAATGGTTGACTTCAGTAATGCACAATTTTATCTCAATCGGACTTATCGCATTGAGTTAGGTAGATTGTTTATATGTATAATAACATTATGTTTGCCATATGGTTATTATGAATGAATGATTTTCGTAAACCTTTTACGAATTACAAAAAAAAGAAACACCGAAACAATCAAAGCATTTTCCGAAAAATTAATTCTTCAAATAAAAAAATTCTTTTCCTACAATAATTCAAATCTCTATTTGTTAGAAATTGATTTTTAAAAATGTTGAAACTATAAACGTCAATTTAGAAATTGGCTAACTGCTACAATCAAACTTTGTGTCAAGTTTTTTGTTGTTGATAAATCAAAACTTAATGAGAGGTGTGATTCACAAAATATTCTCTGAACTCGGTTGTGGAATTATTGGTAATTGATGTTCCATCTGAATTCTTTTATTGCAATCTTTTACTAGTTATAGTTTGGATTAAGACTGTAACATGGCTTCTATTTATGTCGTATTATAAATTTGCCCAACATTCTGATAGCTTAACTTTAGGGAATTTTTATGGGCGAGTTTGCTGTGTATTTTGATAGGATTATAAACAGTTGGAAGATATTTTTCAATTGAAGTGAATTTACCAGATTAATTGTAAACATTAGCTTGATACCAAATTTAAACACTTTTTGAGAACATCTTTTCTCTTTAATTCTAACCGAAACATAGACTGACCCATTGTATTCATTTTAGAAATGGAATTAACTAATAGAGATTAAACAAAGTTGTTAATTGCCACATATTTTGTGTAGATGTGAGTTGTTTCACGGGGTGAAGATCTTCAAAATGTTATGGATTGCGATACGACAGTTTTACTACAAATGTGCGATTCGATCTGATAAGTACACGATAAGAAATTGACCAAAATAACAAATTATTTTCTTGTATTATTTTTTCTCATGATATTAATCCCTATCCATAAATTATAATTGGCAAAGAAACTGAATTCCGGGAGTCTACTAGCAGACCGGACAGAATCATTATCGTCAATCATTATTTGATAATTTGCATAATAGAAATTATTATTCTTTGGAACGATTAAAAAGGTGCTTTGAATATCTAAATAAATACCAATATTTTAACCATTTCAAAATAAACATTACTCGAAATGATAAATTAGTCATATAGTAATAGAGGAATTGTATGACTTTAAACGGAACATAATACATAGATAGGAAATGAAAGACAAGACCTGTTTATGCTATTTTTATCCATATAGTACGTATAATATTTTATTTCAAATATACACACTGAATATACAATTTTTATTCAGAATTTGATGTGTCAAACACATTTTTGTTTAATACAATAAACTAGGGCTTGTCGGTACAGTTAAGTATTTAATTACCATTAAATATCAAATACGAGTAATATGTAAAGAATTTCTATTTTAGCTAACCGTCAATTTGAAGACGTCAGTTAGCGATTCTTCATGTAGACGGGAGGTAAAATAAATTAATGTCATAGCATTTCATTTTTTACCAGAGCTCTTTTTGTACTGTAGGTTTAAAGTTTCATTGTATGAGGTAGATACAGATAAGTTATCTAACTTTTCTAGGAATAATAATTCTTAGGTGTGTATTTTTCATTAGTTATTTTCATTTAAAATGCATATTTTTTGTTAATCATTACATATATGTTAATGAATTAGCAAATTCATTAAAAATGTTATCTTCATCTAGTTAAGAAATGTATATAACATACTCAAAATTATACATTGACACATAGTAGATAATAACTGACAATAATACATATACATATATAAAACAATTGTTTCTATAGTTTCTAATTAGTCTTTACATATTCAATTTCTATAAAAAATGTTTTTCATGATTGGCTGTATCATGAGGGAGTAGGATTTTATTTTATATAGAAACAGCTTTTTTTAGAAAAGGGCTATTATTGCATAACATTATTATATTACTCATTTATTCAGTAAAGAATGTCCGGAACAAACGACCATTGGATTGAATATTTTAGTTTTCGTTTTGCTCACACAGAATCTATTCAATCGTATAACCAAAAATAAATGCTCCTCAGGTTTGATATGTATTAACAGTACACATTTTGGTTCAGTTCACGTCGTAACCACCACACTTTATATTCAGCTGATTCACTTCACGATATACATTAGCTTACATGACGGAAACCCTCTCGAAGGTTTTCATCGACTGCTCATCATGCTGAGTCATTAACGGCATCGTTACTAAAGATAAATGTTGTGTACCACCGTACCGGCGCTGTCTGGTCATTGCAGCTGACGATGCACCCTCAGGGTCACTTTTAGCTATTAAAGGCATTGTGACCAAAGACAAATGTTGCGTACCTCGATATCTCTGTCTAATAGTAGCAGAGATATGTCTATTTCTTTCAGTGTCCTCACAGCAGAACAAGGCCCGTAGTTGCTGTCGAAACCGGGAGCTTAGGGCCGCTATTGCATAGAAATTTAAAGCGTTATTAGTGGAAGAGAGGAGCAGAAGTACATTATATGCGACATCTTCGCATTTTCCACTAAGAAGTCGAATTCTAAATGCTCCTAATACTTCAACATAAATGAGTCCAGGAAGACTTAACAGCATATGAAGCAGACTAAGGCATATGAGGATCTGTGATGCTACAATACCTCTAGCTCGTTCATCGCTTGCATTATTGTTCTGTATATTTCGTGAGACTAGTGAAATTTTGGGTGTAGAATTATTGCTGCAACTACCTTGATTATTACTTGCACTGTAGTTTCGATGTTCATCTTTTGAACGAATTTGTTTGCAAGTTCTGTAAATCATGAAAGAAACAGTAAAGATTTAATCATGTGTATAATTTTTCTATAGAACCCTATTGTGTTACTAATGAAGTCTGAACAGTATGCTTAACTTTTTGGATCAAAGAAGTCAATATTGCGCGCACATTAGACAATTTACTGTCTTCAGTCATGAGCAAAAGCAAGTGTTTGCCTCAAATAGAAAATATTGATTGATTGACATTTGTTTCTATCTATTTTCATTATTTACTTACTAAACATCAGAACGTGGTTGATGTTTGAATTCTAAAGAAATTGAAGTGCCGTTTTAGCAACTCTATTGTCTCGTTAAATTCTCTTATTTGGATTTCAAAAGATTTCCTAATCTGTCATTGTTCCTGTTATTATTGAGCAGATTAACGATGGTCAAACTTGATTCTGGTTTACTTTGTTCTTAATTAATCAGGGATCAGAACGTTAGAAAAATAAATCCGCTGGAATTTCTAAATAGTAGATACGTCAAAGGAAACGGAAATTTGAAAGTGGCTTTCCCAAGAACATTTTGAAAGATAAAACGTAGTTTTCCAAAATAATTTCCAATTTCAATTTTTAATCCTTTTACTATAATTTTCTACAAGAAAATGAAATTACCCCCTATCCTTGAATTTCATTGCCTATTTTTACGAATTGTGCGATCTATAAAAAAATAAACTCCCTGCTGAATCCGCTGAACATTCTGGTTAGTTTTTAGACTTGCTTGCTTCCAAGATCATTACAGTTCTAAATTTTTGATATCTTCTTAGTTAGATGGTAGATACTTATTTGTTATTATAAAATTGAAAACTGGCTCAACTATTGCTTATGGTATATATATTTTAAAATGTGCTCTAATCTTCATTGAATTCATATTATCAAATTTATCCTTGAGCAAGTCACTTTCTATTTTGAGCATTTTATAAATTATTGACGTTCAAATACATTAGAATTTTTTAAATGTAATTTTAAGTTTTTTCGAGTTCTAACACAAACCTTTTTGATAGCGGCACACCACATCGTAGCATAACCCAAAATTTTCTGTATAGGTTTTCTCTCTCGATTGATTATTCCTCTATGGAGTCTCTTCAAGATATTTTATGTGGGTGTGGTGATATCACCTTTGAGTGAACCTTGTTTTGGCGTATAAAATTTTTTATGAATTAAATATATTCCCTATATGTCCACTATTATATTATCACCTGCTGACCCTCTGCTAACCTTGAGAATTGTTGCGTATTCGTATTTTCAAAATATCCGATATTTTATTGTATATGTTAATCAGTTAATATATCTAAAACCAAGCAGTATAGCGCCCATAAATGTTTTATGGGCTAATAGGAATATGTACCCGATCTACAAGAAAAATATTTTTAAAGTCACACAGGGTCAACTTATGACGTCAGACAATTTTTAGCCAGAAGCATATGAAGATAATATAAAATTGAATCTAGACATAAATAGTTACAATTTGTCCAATATAAATGTGTTTTGAAAATTGTAGAATTAAAGCTAATACATAAGAACCAATATTTAACTGACAAAAATGTTTCCTGGTGGTGTTAGATCAGGGCCAGAGTAATTCATTTTAGCCAGAGGTGTTGGAAAATATATAAAAATGAATTTCGACAAATAGAAACATTCTTTAAATGTATTTGAAAGTTGTAGCTATACAGATAATACATCTTCTGAACCGCTATTTAACTTACTGTTTTTGATAGTGCTAGGTAAGGTCCAGAATGGTTCTGAATGCCTACTGTAAGGCCAGGATTTGGATCTAATCAGTCCAGGTATTCCATTTGTAGATCCTAAAGATGTGTTTATGTTTTTAAATAGGTTATCAATGAGTTTTCTAGCTTCTGGTGCCATATTTTAACCTCTGGAACCTGGTAAGATTGCTCCTAGTAGCTCTTAGAACCAGTATTGGCTACGTTGTGGGCTATTTTGAAGCTATTTGAGTGGAATGATTCTTAATGCCACCATGTGGCTCCAATCAGCTCAAAATTTCATTTTTGGATTCTAAAAACAATTTAGTATCCTTTAATGCTATTTTATTTGGTTGCCAAGGTTCCCAAGATGTCTATACAGGCTCAGAGAGCTGCTGGAAGCTATTTCACCAGGTCCCAGAGGCTAAAATATCACACCAGGAGCTTGGTAACCCATTAAAATTGGTTTAAAAAATATATATTTATATTTAGAATCTAAAATAAGACAGTGGGTTGATTGGAGTAATATTCTGCCTCAATAACTTGCCAAAATACCTCACAGTACCACTCAGAACCATTCTGAACCGCTTCGGCCCTGACCTAACACTATCAGAAAACATTTTTTCAGTTCAATATTGGTGTCAGAAGATCTATTAGCTGTATATCTACAACTTTCAAAATACATTTATAAGGAACAAAATGTTTCCATTTGTCTAAATACTTTTTATCAATTTTCCAAAGTTAAAATGCCCCGCTTTGACCCTAACCTGGCACCATCAGGAACATTTGTTTCAATTAAATATTGGTTCTATGTATTAATTTTAATTCTACAATTTTCAAAATATATTTATGTGGAACAAAATGTTTCTATTTATGTCTAGATTCAATTTTATAGTATTTTCACAGGTGACTAAAAATTATCTATGACGTCATAAATTGACCCCGTGTGACCTTGAAAAAATGTTTTTCTTGTAGATTGTACATATTCCTATTAGCTCGTATTACATTTATGGGCGCTATACTGTTGTTTTAGAGATATTACTGATTAATGTGGACAACATCGGCCAATTTGAAAATACGCCTACGCAGAAATTCTAAATGCTAACAGAGGCTCAACAATTGATTTTATAATGGTGAACATAATCTATTGGGGAATCTATTTAACTCATAAAAAAACTTTATACGCGAAAACAAGGTCCACATCACTGGCGCCTGGACTAAAATTGAGTTTCTGAGTTTACCGTTTATTTAATTATTTGTTGTTTGATTCATAACAATATCTTGCTTATTTTCTATCAATACGTATATTTGTTATTCATGTTTGCAATATTTCTTGAGTAAATCACAAGTACAAGTATTTTTATATTTGCTGTAATACTATGAGTAGCATATAGACACACTTAGAGACCTTAATATTTGTTTGATAGTGAGTTTAAATTTTTTTTATAGAATAACATGATAGCTATCTACAGGGTGTAACACATAGATAGACCCGGTCAGAAAAAATATAACACATTTTTTAATACATATATCATACATCTA
>JAUYWI010089819.1:0-12382 GCA_034780595.1 Parotoplana pacifica | reverse complement strand
TCATTTGCGAGTAATATAGATAAGTAGTATATTTTTATCAAAGTATACCTGTTTCTTTATTATTGCTCTTAAATATAATATATTTTAAAATATCATTTATTTAAAAAAAAACACAACAGCAATCATATTTTTTAACATCTAAAAATAATTTCACATTTTAGGATTTGAGCTGACACACTTTTGGATCTTATTTTTGTCTGTATAACATCTTTACTTTTTGAAATGATTCATAGTATTCCTTGATGTCATGATGCCATAGTGATACTCCTAGCGATAAAATTTGTATTTGATCATAGTTACTTTCGTTAAATTAATATTGGTGAATCTAGCAAAAGTTGTTAAATGGAAAGTAGGTAGTTTTACTAAAAGTTCATATATGGCAACTAAATGCCCATAAAAATATTAGTGTACAATAATTAAGAGACAATTGGTTGCTTCCATGCTAGATGGAATATTGATCAAATAAAAGTTTTTTTGTGGTAAAATATTCATTCATAACTAACTATGTGGCGTCTCTAGAGAAACTAAATATATAATCTAACAATGGATTTTTACTCTTTGTTTCAAAATTAGTCCTATAGGTGTCCAAACTTACTATTTGACCGATTTTAATAAAATTGGACACACATTCTCACCATCAGAGTCTGAACAGAAGGAATCTATTTCAGGTCAACAAATAATTTGAGTTTTAATGAGAAGGGGGTAAAAATAACCTATTTTCAATTATCCTATGTACAAAGCTGAATAAGCAAGGCTCAGTTTTGAGACTAGGAGCAAATTGACATTGGTAGTAAAAGCAAATCATTTGTATGTATGGTTTATTATGCTGTGATGCGAGACTATTAGTTTCTCTTAAAAATCTTATCAGTTGTCAAATAAGTTGAAATAAGTCTTACATTGTTATTATTTTTAGAAATTCTACTTCATTTAATACTGCATGGGGAAAATGTGTGAGTGAATTCATTCCAAATGATCTACAAAAAAAAACAAATATAAAAAATGTAATAGATTTTTGTTTATGTATATAAACTATGTATAAATTATATATGTGTAAATTATGTATGTAAAATATCTATAATTTATAATGTAATAAATTTTTGCAGTATCTATATAAATTATAATTGCAAAATAAACTCATACACGTGTTAAAATATATACTCGTATAGGTTACTCACTGACATCCTTTAAGTATACACTCAATTTTTTAATTTATAGATTTGCATAAAACATTACATATACGTAGAAAAGTTTTATAAATAATATCCATACCTACATGGATAGTGAAATATTACATAGATTATGTACTTACAAGTATTTCAACTTCCTGAAATATTACATAATAGATGATGTACTTACAAGTATTTCAACTCCGCTCCAATATCTTCCAATGCTTGATAGTGAATAGTTTTGAGACCTGGATGTTGATTTTGCAACCACAAACCTCTCAGAAAAGTTAAGTTTTTAAAAGTCCTCGCATTCAGAACTTGTAATGTGTTGTTGTTAAGATCACTGATATTGTAAAAAATAAAAATAATTTCAAAAGTACATAGGCATTGTTGAAATCTATTCAAAAATTTTATTTTGTGAGTAATAAAATATTGATTACCTACTTGAAATTATATCAAATTTTCATATGCATTTTAATAGTATTAACAAATGATAGTAAACACTTATTCGAATTCTTTTGAAAAGTAGAACATTACTTACAGATGAATCAGTGCCGGAAGCGAATCAAACGTTTGATCATACAGCTGCTTAATTTGGTTACTATGTAATTCTCTAAAATTGCATAACGTTTGAAATGTCACTTTGGGGAACTAATAATACGTAAATTACTCTATGCATAGCAGTATGTTTCAATAAACTATATAAAACATTTACAATATTTTTAGATTTGTTAAAGAATTGAAAGCTCCTTGTTCAATATGTTCAATGTGATTGTTTGATAAATTCCTGAAAATGAAATGTAATGTACAAACTTTAAAATATTCAAGAGTGTCTGAAATACAAAAAATATTTATGAATATAAACTAGCTACTAATTTCTTTTTTGAAAGCACATTTTCACTCATTTTTGAAACAATATGGTATTTTTTCAAAGAAAAAAGAGAAAACATAGGAAATTGAAGCATAAAATCATAGATATTATATATAGTTATCTATAATATAATCTATATAATTCAATATCTATGCATAAAACTTACAAATGTGAAATATTAGATGTAATTAGTGCATCCATGCTTTCTTTAGAAATGTATCGAATGTAATTTTTTTCCAATCCTCTAAAATAATTTAAAGTATTATTGTTGTACGAAAATAAATCCAGCAACAGAATCCGCCATAGATAGTGGACGATATTATTTGATGAATTTTGAGTACGTATTATTAATAGATTTAACTTATTCATTTCTAATATGTAGATATAACTCCGTGTTATGCCCATTGTGTGCACACTTTTATGTTAATTCTATAATTTTCATTACGTGCTGTGGTACTTTTTACTCATTGCATGTGCACTTTTGATTATTGCGTGGTACTTTTGAATGAAACAATGCTCAAAGTCTATTAACAATATCTATTCTAGGCTATAATGTATTGGTTTTGAGGATGATAACTCGAATAGACTAATGCATTATCATCTGGAAAATATTAAGATATTAGTGTTATGCTGAATTATCTTTAAGAAAGCGGGCACAATAATATTTTCCGGGCTACGGCTTATATATCTATTGTACAAAAATAATTTTATTTAAATATAGAAATACTACGTTATCTAAATACATGCCATAATTTCTCAAAATTACACCATTTTTAGTATATAATTAAGTAGCTATAGTATAATAATTACGTCTTTGCACGTTGTAAAAAATAAAATTTTATTTGCTATATCGTAAAGGTCGTTAGCCGTGACAATTGCCTTTGGATCTTATAAGTTGCGCATTAATTGATTTGAAATTTGAAATTCATACTAATTTGTAACATTTTATTTATTTACGTTATTACAAAGTTAGAGGCCATAATAGGGTTTTTAGAGGAGCCGTTCCCACATACATAACCTATGAACATTTCAAAATATATAAAAATCAATTTTTTGAAATAATTTTAGATAAATCCATCAGAAAAACAAATGTACAAAAACAAAAAATGAAAAACTATCACTTTGTTATTCGGCATAACAATCATTTTCGTTTTGCTAAAAATATACAGCCGCATAACTTAACGAAAACGTACAGATATTCGAGTTTTTTCATATTCCGAATAGCCTTGAAAGGTACTGTTGGTAGATTATTATCTGCCAGATTTCTGTAAAATAAATTAAATGAATATCGATTTATAGCATAGAAACATATAAATTCAAATTTGCAACGAAAGATGCAAAGATGTTATTAGTTAAGAAATGTACGCCAAATAATTTTCTTTCGAAAAAGAAATATGTCAGTAATATAAAGACTTACAGAAATTGAATGTTAGAGTTGCTGAAAGTATCATCTGGAATCCATCTAATATTATTTGAAATTAATCCTCTAAAATTGAAGCGAAACAGAACAGACATCAAATTTCTATAAACTAGACGTTTGGTTGCTTTACAATGTAAAATTTATTTATTTTACCGTATGTTGCAAAAGTGTGGTGCCAAATCTTAGAGTACTCATGTCTAAATTGTTTATTGCTAGTTACGGCCGGACACCTTTTTAAAAATCTAGGATAGGTACTTCATTTCACTTACGTCCGATTATTCAGATGATACTGGGTTATTTAAATCAGCTAAAAAATTTTGGTGGGCTGTTTTAATTTTCTACTGGTGTTGAAGTTGTACGCAACTTCTGAATCTTTTCTTATTCTTTCCCGTGATCAATAGTCTCACATTATTAACCACAGAGTAGGCTTAATTTAATTCTCTACGTTACTAACTTACCTAAAAAAACATTAACGTTGGCCACCGAGAGAATTATTTGATTTACTTTATAATCAAAAACACAATTTTGTTTATAAACTGATATAAAGATAATTTTGAATTCTGAAATGTCAGTATAAACATTGTTTAAACTCTTGACTATTGCTATAATTAGTCAAAGGAATAACTGCTCAACAGATCATATGATGGTTACTTACATAATTAAAATTAAGCATTCGAATTGGTTAATACGAGTTGAAATTTATACATTTACCTACCTAAAATACAGACTGATTTTATTACTTCATTGAATGCTGACCAAAATGAATGTTCAGTGTGAATGTTTTATAAACTTCTGAATAAAAGAACTCTGATAAAGCTGATCTACAAAACGCAGAAAATTCTACCTACCTACATAAATACTGAGCATTATGTGACATCAATAAATACTGTGATCACTAGTTTAAATCTAAACACAAAACATCTATCAGGGTTATGGAATTTAAAACAGCTCAGTTTGTTCATTTTAAATATGATTTTGAAATTTAATTATTTCACAAAACTATGTATAGCCATTGTATGAGTACGTTTAATTTTTAATAAAGATTATGATAATGATTAAAATAATGTTTTAAGGTTTTACCAGTAGTTGTCTTTTTTCATTTACTACCATGTGTTTGTTTAGAAGTGGGGCCTCTCCCCCATAACTTAGCGGGCCCTATTTCACCGATGTCTGATTCATATGTAGAATAAAATCCAGCAAACATTCAAAATAAGAAATAACCAATAATATCTGTCAAGCCTTCGACAGTACTAACATCAAAGAAATGAATGTAATCCAACCAAAAGATGTAAAAATATAAATATGGCTTCAGCATAAAAACAACATCCCTTCAAGATAAAATCAAAACTATGTAATCATGTGCATCTTGTTCTATACCCAAGTTGAAGCATGATAAGATGGCCAGTCAATATTGGTATTTGAAAGTACCATCTGGAATATCCAAAATAAAAAAAACATGAAACAATCAGGTCAGAAATAAAAAATGTAAAGTTGTTAAAATGCAAAACAATAACAAGAAATATGGTACGGGATTTAGGACCATCAGCGGTGAATTTTAACCAGTTTTATGTGTCACTCTTCACATAATCTAGTTATTATTCAAAATGTAAAAAGGCTAAATCAGCACCACTTGAATTAAAAGGCAGATCAAAATCAACTTTAGAGATGATGGAATCATTACATTTATACCAACAATGCATATTCCTTATGAGAAATGTAATGGTCACTGTTAATTGAAGAACCAATATGACAAATAATATCAAGATATATAATTAGGTAGGAACAACAACATTAGTGCAGTTTTTTGTAAGTCTATCAGAACTACATAGTATTACTAAATCTATTGATTTAAATAATTAATATTCTGGGAAAATTGATAGTATTATAAGTGATAGAATGTTGTGTAACAATTTGACAATTATCACAAAATCTATCATTATTAGTTTTGGCGATAAAATGGATTACTGTCAATATCATGAATCTGTTTGATGATGTCATTAAAGTGATCATCACTAGCCAAAAAGAAATAACAATTGGAGCAAATGTTTGTAGTTTCAGAAAGACCATTAAAATATATAAAATCAATATTGTTATTACTAATGATTTTAAGAAAAGTTTTATAAACATCTTGTTGATCTGTAGTATCAAAGAAATCAACATAAGTTTTAATAAACTAATAATCCTTGATATAACTTAACGTGATAGAACTATCTGAACTACTATTAATATTGGTAAGAAGAGAAATAAATTCAATATTGGAATTTAAATAACCATTAATATTAAGAAAGTTGATTATTTGGATTAAACTATTTAAATAACAAGTATTACCTAAATTATGTAAACCTTCTGGAGGATTGTGACAAAAAGGAAAAATTAAAATGTAGCAGAATTAACAGGATTAACAGAAATGCTACCATCAAAATTATAAGAAAAAGTATTATGAAAAGATTTGATAAATTCAGAATTAATATTAGTCTTAAAAAATGGTATATTAGATATAACATCATAAATAGACAAATTAGATTGAGACGTAACACCAATATCAAAATTGGCAGAATCTAAAAGATTAATAATAGTATGTGATGGGTTTTGAAGTGTAGTTAGTTAAATTTAAATTGACACTAAATTCATATAAATCAGAATTATTTAAAACACAAGGACCTGTGCATGTTTTATCAGTTATATTTTAAATGACTGAAAATGACTTATTTATTATTCATTTTTGTCATTTTTAGTACATTTGGAATTTATTGATATTCAGTCATTGAAAATCACAGAGATAATTTCAATTTTTAATCCATCAATCGGGTTTCCGAAAAGGCTATGTGATAGATTTATCGATTATATTTCCCTAATCCTACCATTTTTAGGTATGCCTCCATTACCGATGAGCTATCACCTTGGATCTCCTCACCACTCTACACACCACTCCTTCTTCAGCGCTCCATCCAGCACTCCTCACCATAACCACGCCTCACCAACAGGCGGCATATCGTCCGCCATCACCATGACCTCCAACGGTCCACCAACGGCCAACACGCAGTCAGCCAGCTCCACAGTCTGTTACACCCCCTCTGCCTATATTCCTCAATTAACGGGCGCGCCTCCCGAGTGTTCGTCCGGTAACGCTTCTGGCCTGCCCGTATCACAGGCTATGGGTGTGTGTCCGGGCACACCTATACCATCGGCAATACCAGATCCAAATAATCCTTGGCAATGTACAAGCATTGATGAACTGAGACGAAAAGCCCTTGAACATTCAGTTGGTTTACCTACGTTTAGATAAATAGAATATCTGCACAACATTTTTATACTTACATATAGTACTTATATATAGTACAATTGCATTTTAAGCTGCAACGTATAACGCCAAAACAATGAAATAATAATGCGTTTCATTTTCTGTAAATTCTGAAAACTTTATATAAAATGTCGTTGATTTCTAGACATACCTACCTATCTACATATTACCTACTAACATTTATTATTTCTTTTTTACCTGGAAGAGTACATAGATTCGCAAATATTACTTATTCGATACAAAATGTAGGTACTTAATTTGTTGCACATTATCTGCTCACACTTGAATAAATTTTGGGATTAGATTTGCCATAATACTTTTTATAAATAATGTTATAACATTTAACGAAATTTCTTTAAAATAAATTTGACGCTAATAACAATTCAAAATGTTGTGCAGCTAAATATTTTTACTCCAATAACCATTTAAATGCCACCATTTCTTTTAGACATATTAAAGGTAAAGCCAATTTAGGCTGTGATAATTCGATGTCATGTAACTGAAAAATCGATAAATAATGGCCTACAAATTTTATATTAGAGGGTATTCTCAAAAGTTATTTTACTACTGTCAATAAAAGGGCTACTTCTTCTTAAAAAAATTAGCTACTAACCATTCAAAGATAACCAACTCTGGTTATTATGTGGGAAAATGAGACTGCATATATGAATTTCAGAATATTTGTAGTTTTAGTCAAAGTGTCATGTGCTGGCTAGGCCGCTTCACGGTTTAATTTTATGCTTATGAAATTATGAGTTCAAAAACTAAAAATGTCAATGTTGAATGTTTGTTTTATTACTTACGAACCTTGAAAAACTAAAATAATCTTTGGATTCAAAAGACATTAATTTCAATAGAAAAATGTCAATAATGTTGACCCCGATCAAAAGTATTTTTGTAGATATTATGGTAAGTCCAAGATTATTGCCCCGCCTAAATAAACTTTCTTTTCAGATTGTAGATAGGTCATATAATTATTTTGCTATAAGTTATTCAATCGTAGTAACACTGGGTCGCCATCTTGATTATCAAACTCTGGATAAAATACAATATACACATGTGTTGTTTTCCGTCAAATTTCCAAATCTATTTCCACTTTTGATTTTTAAGTAGCAAAACGTAGGAAGTAATTTTGACTTATATACAAGATTATACAGAATGTGCCTTGATTGATTTTCATGAATGGGCCGGGTCCTCTATCCAGAAGTGCTAGGTTAGACCACTAAATATGTAACTAACCATTATGTAAAACTTGTTTTAATGAATTTATATAATAATCAATAATATATGACCAATTACTTAAATATATATTATTAGATGCATACTCTTATTTATTGTATATATTAATTCATTATTTTTTGTTGTTTGTTTGTTTACTTTGTTATTGTTTTTCTAATTTACGTATCTTCTTTTTGTAAATTGAACTATAGATTTGATTTGTGATTATTGTATAGCAAAAGATCGGTGCACAAAAATAGAAAATTAATGTAACATAACACAACACATTTATAATTGTATAATATTAAACATTAAAAATATACTTTTTATTATTGCCAAATTATATTTATTTCCATTCATTATTTTTCGACATCTTTCATAGTGATTTTATTCACTTTAAGTACCTATTATATAACTTGAGATATATTTTAATTTTGAAAATAAAAACAATTCAATAGGTAAATAGGGGTTTTATTTAAATTTAGAAAAGCCAGTCACATCATACCTACTTAACTATCATTATATATGCACCCATCTTATAAGTTTTTAGTGTCGAGCTTTTCAACAAACCATAGCCTCATAGGTTGAATTCTGGATAAAATTCTATAAAACTTATCAAATATAGTTTTGAAATTTATTTCTAAAATCTCTAAATTATGAACAGATAAATGTCCCTATTTTCCTGTTTAATTATATCGTAAAACCCATCTATGTAGTCTGCTAATAATACCGAAGGCTCCCCTTTTGTAACTGACCACGAGACATTTCAATTAATTTATGACGGAAATCGTCTTTCCGGTGCTATCAGATAATTTAGAGAAACGATAAATGACCAAACCAGGTAGATGCAAAAAAAAGAACAGAACGAAAACCAAATTTGAACTAAATAAAGAATCAATATTACATATAGCTGCTGATGACACCCTTTTCTATCTATAGATAACATTTCGGGTTGGGTTTGGTCATCAGTAGACGACCAACCAACCTACCATTATTTTCAACTGAAAAGTGAAATTCGTTATTTCCTATACACACGTGCGATGTTTTCATAGAAACTCGATTTTATCTTTAGATTTATAGCAAATTTCATCATTGTTTTTCGTTTGAGGGTTTCTACATGGGCGACATGCGAAAAGGTTGTATATTTAATATTCCAAAATATATTTAATTCGTCCGTATTTAAATATAACGTATTTAATTAATATAGTTATCATTGTTAAAGTGGTGTCGAACAAAGTCGTTATTCATTATAAATCGCAACAATAGTAATAATAATACTTAATATAACAAATAATAAAGGATCAGATGCATAGTCGCTGGTTGCTTACTGTTGCAATTATACAATTTAATATGTAAAACTATATTAAATATAACAAAGGATAGTCACCACAATATTATAAAATAAAATAAGCAGATATCTTATATTTTAACCAAAATTTATTTGGCAATGACAAAAAATGTCCCAATGATAATATCGCGATTCCAACGATTGTTTTCACTTATTGAATAACGTAGATTTTTTAATTATACCAATTTTACATTTTAAATTGATTTAGGATTTTATTAACTGTTTGGTACATACCTATGCTTTAGATAACCTAAAATACTATTAATTAATTCATATGACTTGTTTATATCAATATTTTACATGACTAAATTTTACACATTTTTATTAACAACCTTTTTTTTTAATACTTTTTGAATACCTACAACTTTTTCATTAGCCTATAATTTATATATGACTTAATATTTACGATATTTTACTAGAAACCCTTAGCAGATACTTAAATATTATTATAAGTAATAATTCCTATAATTTTTTCTTTGTATTTTTACATGTAAATTAGTAGTTGATAATCACTTTTTTATACCTAGAAAGCATTTTATGAGTTGAGGTTTTATAGAGAAAAAATATTACAAAGCACATTTTTTATGTCAGCATTCCAATTATAAGAAAATTAATGAACTGGTTTATATGAATTTAGATTTTTATTAAAATTTAATGAAATTAATTTAAACAATAATAATTTCTCGCGATTAAACTAGAAAGATAAGAATATCCATTTAAATATAGACTTCTGAATAGCTTATAATTAAATAATCGTTTCCATCTAAGTCTAGATTTCCTATTGCGTGACTCTCAAACTCTTTTAAATACAACAAATTGAATGCTCAAAGAGATCGGCATCTTAACACTTCCTAGTGGATATCATGTTCAACAATATGCTTTCACAAAAATAATCCATTCCTATTAGCTGTCTGAATGGTCTTCTATATAAAAAACAAAAAATTTTGTTTAAAAATTTGAAAGAGTGTAAGATCTCTACCGTTAGGTAAATTAATTTTAATTAATTTTATTAAAAAACTAATGATTTCATGATATTTTTATACTTTAGACACCTTCTATTAAAGGGTAGTTAGGTACTTATAAAAAATAGATTTTAACATTTAAATTAATAAACAAAATAATAAATTTATTATTCATATACGTATATGTATTTATGTATGTAATACCTAATAATTTTGTCTATCGAATAATTGGCAATGATTCAGTTTCTAAGAAAACTCAATAGTTACATATTTAGAACTTGAATACTTTATGTATTTAGATTTACTTATACAAGATTTACTTAAATTTGGTAAAATAAGAATAAGGTCCCATTAAAAAGTTTTATTTTTATTTTTTTTAAAGAATTAACATCTATCTATTTTTATAACAAAATGACAGCTTTGGTAAATTTCGTGCACAAAGTTTGTAATTTAAGCTAAACAATTTTATCCACCTTTTTAGAATCAAAGTTTGATATCAGGTTTTAGATAGCAACCTCTGCGTGATAATATCCTACCTGCCCCGATGGAGATAGCTGATGAGATATGTTCCCATTAATTAACATTAATTTATTACTAATTGGACTGACAAGCCCGGTGCATATTAAAATGTAGCCTAGATCCACGAATATACACTGCTCCAAATCTATAGATTAATAGAGTTATAGAAATTTCTTTTATAAATAGTCAACCGACTAGATGATGCCTATATACATATCGGAAGGAAAGCGCTTTTTATGAAATAAATGTTCGTACCTGTATTGAAAGAAAGCCCCTTCTAACATTTTGTTCTAAATATATTTCCAAACTTATAAATAACTGCAAAAACCAGGGAATGTGTCTATGAAACTGATGTTTTCTAATGTAAAATGATAGTTAAGCTACTTTTCTACACTGAAAACGTTTTGTCAAATAGTTATTGAATGTGACTAGAAAACAATGCGTTTAAAGGAAAAGTTGTGATCAGTGGGTGGGATGGGATGGTACAGAGATCATCTACCGGAAAATATTGTAGTTCTGGCGCCATTTGAAGAACAACCAGCTCCTTCCATCCTTTCCATTACTCCAGGAAATTGCAACTTGTCAACAACGGCAGTGAGTTCATATACACAAATGTGCCTTATCGTTTGGGCTAGGTATAACAATGATGAGGTAAATATTAGAAATTTAATGTAGATAGGTACCTAATAATATCCCATGTAATTGATGAAGTGATAATAAAATTTAGTATATTATTAATTACATATCCTAGTTTTACTACAAAATAAAACATTGTGAACACAAAAAAATTTTTGTGGATAAATTATTTGTAAATTTTATCATTTGAACCAGTTTGGACCAACCGTTTACTTTGATTTTTTTGACGTTTTAGTTGTATGTTTGTAACAAACAAAATCAAAATATATACATATGTAGGTACTCAGTGAATGAAATATTAAGTATGTATGTAGATATTAAAATATAAACAATACATGAGGCTGGTTGGTAAGATTCTAGCACAACTTTATTTTAAATATTTTATATTCAATAAAATGTACATTATACAATATATTTTACTAAATATTAGAAATGTATAAAAATATTATATTATAATATTAAATTGTACAAATCATATTTTATTAAAATAAAAAGTTGTATCAAAAACTAGAAAGACCATCCTGTAATACAGTCATTTTATATCACATATATTTTTAGAAAATTCTTCTATCAGCAGTAAAAGATACGATCCGACTGCGTTCAATACTATTTTGATAGACAACGCTAGTCCATATATTGTTCTGGTAGACAACAATAGATATTGTTCTATATTGTAGAATAAAATTTTTACTGCAGACAAACCCACAAAAATATAAAAAATAAATATCTAGCAAGCATTCGACAGTACCATATATAGACAATCCATGTTTTGGTAGACACCACTAGACAGTCCATATTGTCCTGGTAGACAACACTAGACAGTCCATATTATAGTGGCAGACAACACTAGACAGTCCATATTATTGTGGCAGACAACACTAGACATTCCATATTGTTGTGGCCGACAACACTAGACATTCCATATTTTTGTGGCAGACAAC